>JAQMYJ010000023.1:33886626-33907107 GCA_030014305.1 Clarias laeviceps | reverse complement strand
GAGCCATGATTAATGTGGGAGCACTAAGTACCTCTCATCCCTCCGGCTGCGAGAGGTTACAGCATCACCCGAGAATCGAACCAGCGATCCCCGAATGATAGGGCGAGCACTTTACCACTGTGCCACTCTTTATAACACCAGAATTCAACTTTCACACACCAACTTTCTTTACCAAACACCAACATTCATCATTAAACACCAACCTTCTCAATCACACACTAACATTCGGCACAAAACACCAAAATTCTCCATCAAACACCAACATTCTTCATCACACACCAACATTCTGCATCAAACACCAACATTCTCCAACAAATACAGTACAAACATACTCCATCAGACACCAACATCCTTCATCACACACTAATGTTGTCTATTACACCTCAACATTCTCTATCAAACACCAACATTCACCTTCACACAACAACATTCTCTAGCAAATATACACATTCCTCATTAAACACCAACATTCTCCATCAAACACATTCACAATTAAACACAAACATTCGACAAATGTTTGTTTGCCAAATGTCGTTTGATCAAACACCAACATCCTCTATCAAACAAATACATTCACCATCAAACACCAACTTCCTCAATCAAACAACAAATATATTCACCATTGAACACCAACATTCTTCAACATCACAGACAAACATTATTCATCAACCACTAGCATGATGGACTAGCAAATACCCACATTCCCCATTAAACACCAACATTCTCTATAAAACACCAACATTCTCTATAAAACCCCACTTTTAATTAAAAACAAATTTCTCCATCAGCCAGAACCAAATGTCGAATTTTCTCAGCACCAAACCCCAACATAAAGCTTCATGCATTTTGCTATGAAATGTATCTCAACATTCATTTCCAAACATCAAAAAAGTCTAAGCCCAAACACCTAAGCATCAAACACTAATATTACACATCACACTCCAAAGCTCAATAATCTTTACCATAAAATATAACAAACATCAGGATTCATCACATCAAACACTAACAAAATGATTAGATTTAAATTCAGATGAAACATTTCTTCTCATACCTCTGTTGCTCCTTGTTGTGTCACCAGGCTGTCTGTGGGCCACGAACATCCGCTCTAAGAGGAACACACGAACACACACACACACACACACACAAAATGAGACTTTACTGCACTAAAAACTTCTGCAATTTTCTTCTCCTTGTTTTATGCCCCCCTTTCTCTCTGTTTCACTCTGTCACTATGAGCAGCCTAACAGTGCCTCCACATACACACACACACACACACATACACACACAGAGGCTTGAAAGCAGGCATGCACATGTTGGAGCTGTGTCAGATATGTCATGGACATCAAACAGAATGTGCAGCCCACACCAACTTCCTGCACACACACACACACACACACACACACATACACACTCGCACACACAGTACAAATATGCACACAGGACAAATATGCAGGAAACACACACCCACATTCATAACTGTGGAGGACAAAGACCAGAACGTGAACTCACCCAGCCACCCACCCACTTAGCGCACACACACTTACTGGCTGCAAGGCTCCGCCCCGGCGGTGGCGGCTGAAGAAGGCTGAAAGTCTGTAGTGGTTGAGCAGACAGATGATCACGACCACCATGACGGTCATCACCACGATTATGATTATTATCTGAACAAACTCCAGTTCAGCTGAGAGAGAGGGAGAGAAAGTGAGAGTGGTGTTTAAATATTTTCTATTTGACCATCCTTTCACATTTAAACACTATGTGGAATATGTAAATGTAATCCTCATACTCATAAAACAGCATGAAGAGAGAACATTCTGTACTGTGCTCCTCATTCCTCCCACTAGGGGGCTATGAAGAGACACACTCCAAAATCACACCCTATTCACTATAAAGTCCACTGCTCTAAAGATTCTGCTGTCTCTATATATATAGTCATGACAGAAATATACATTTTTAATATCCTGCGCACTCAGGATATCCCACAATGCAATGCAGCAAGATACATAAGAAACATTTACTTATAATAAGCAGACTTGCAGGGAACTCGTTTGTAGGGTGCACTATTTTGGACATGAGACGAAATATAATATACACAGTATATACTGATTCTGCATTCTGATTTGTCAAGAGGTGTTGATTAATTCTCGAAACCAGCAGCTCTGACAATAGCAAAGCAAAGTGTTCAATAATGCACTTGTTCTAATGCATTATCGTTTCCAGAATAACCGCTCATTTACACATGAGGGATGGATGCGCTAATTAGAAACCCAATAAAAATTGTTAACGTAAGAAGAAATGTGTTTGAGAAACATCAGTGGAAGGAGTCCCTAGTGTTAGTACTATGTAACACTCAGAGCTAAAGGTGTAACTTGAAGTTTTTGCACACGTAGGAGTTAACGCGGTTTTGCTGTGTTTCTGTGTCTGAGCGAGAGAGAAGGTGGAGGTATGACTGTTTATGATAGATAGATAGGGAGATGGACAGCGGAATATAATTATTGAAATAAAAAGTCAGAAAAAAAGTTTGAAAAAAGAAAAGTTATGCAGAAAAGAGATCAGAAGATGAAGATGAAGATGAAGAAAATGGAAAGAAAAAGAACTTCAGACAATTTCAGACAGGTCAGGTTCAACAGACAGGTAGAAAGAAAAAATGATAAAGACATACAATAAGACAAAACAACTGGAATGTTGACAGATAGAGAGATCAAAACAGAAAAAAGAACACGAGGAAGAAATAAATAAAAAAAAAAATTAATAAATAGGTTCATAAAGAAGAAAAAGGCAATAGGAAACAATAGATAGATAGATAGATAGATAGATACCGTAGATAGATAGATCTATCTTTTCACAACTGCAGAACAAGATAGCAGATCAAATATAGGGAGAAGAACAATAAAGGATGGAAAGCAAGGTAGAGGAGAAAGAGAAAGAGGAGGGGGGATTTAGTACAAAATAATAAAGAAGGAAAAAAGAAAGAAGGAAAGAAAAATAGAGAAGGAGGAGCATGCTAACACCTGTTTAAGGCCTGAGCCTTTGGCTAATATGCTAAGAGCAGCAGCACTGTATAGCAGTGTCTAGGCTAATTCCACAGACTGGTTCATTTATTATTATTATTATTATTATTAATAAATTTATCAAAAGCAGAACATTCCAGATCATATACCGAAAAAACAAACAAACAGAAAGAGCAAAAAAAAAAAAAAAAAGCGAAGGAAATGATGATGGCTGAGAAAGAGGAGAGAGCTAGGCTAACTGTTTCTGTGTAAAGCCAAGTTTTTTGCTAATGTGCTAAAAGGCAGCAGAAAAATAAGGAACTGAAAATAAGAAATGAATAATAAAAAAAAAGAGGGTTGGGATAGTTCTTTGTATTTGGAATGGTAGTTTTTTATTTTGGCTGAGAGGTACAGAACAGAACATGGAATAAAAAGATGAAATGAAAAAGACAAATAAAGAAAAGATTAAATAAATAAATAAATAAATATATAAACACACAGTATATATAAGGTCAGCCATATACACGAAGTCGTTCAGATCAGATGGTTCAATCTGCTTAGCTTTAGGGCTCTCTCTCACACACACACACATACAGTATAAGAGTAACACACAGCGTCGAGCTGTCGTCACCCTGAGCCAAGCGCCAGACACACACACACACACACACACACACACACACACTGAGAGGTGTTACGTAAGTCTATATAAAGAAGTGCGCACTTCTTCATTCCTTCATTTTCTCATTCACTTTTTCATTCAGGCTTTCATTCCCTCACTCATTACTTTGCTCACTCTCTCACTTGCACTCTTCACTCTCACTCTTCTACACGCCCCTCCACTTTCTTATTCAGCCTTTCATTCAGGTTTTCACTCCATCACCCCTCCAGTTACTCTCTCACCCCTTCTTTCACTCCCTCACACCTACATCCATTCTCCCACTCCTTCATTCACTCATTCTTTTGCTCCTTCACTCGCTCACTCTTTCACTTACAGACTACCTCACTTGCTTCCTCTCTCACTCCTTTACTCACTCCCACCATCACTTTCACCCTGACTCACTCTTTGATCTCATTTCATATCTTTTCCTGTTTCCTGAAATTTATAACAGGAGGAAAACAGCTGGGCTTCACCCGAAACACGCACACACAAACACAACCACAACCAACACAAACCCTGCACAATTCATTTCATTTGTTAAATGGTTGGGAAAAGGCAATGCATATTCCTTACTGCATCCATACAGTAAGCTTCTCATGCCATGCAAAAATATTGCCATTCTCAGTTTTGCATTATTTGACGCCACACATCTGTAAAATGTTACTGTTGTTAAAATTATGATTGTATATATGATTAAATAATTTACTAACTTTTAATATTTTATTTATCCTGAATTCAAGACAAAAGTGATAAAAAGCTAGAACAATCTGGGGAGCTGATACAGTGCCAATACTCCATATTGAACTAAAGATCAGGTCATGGGACTACATACTGTTTTCTGATTGAAGTAGAAAACATTAATAACTTTCCATTCAATTAGAAATAAATATTTATATTTTTTAACAAGACTTCCTCCTTTTTCTGTCTATCCCTTCATCTCTCCCTTTCTCCTTTTTTTGTTCTATTTTTCTTTATTTTCCTCTATTTGACTATTACTTTATCTTTTCCTCTTTTGCTTCATATTCTTTTTTCTTTTTCACTCTTTCTTTCTCTTTCTCTTACTGTCTATTCCTTTATTCTCCCCATATCTTTTTTCATGATTTCATATTTTTTTCCGATTCTTTTTCTGATTTCTTTCTATTATTTTTCTCCCTAAATCATCTATTGGATTTTTTTGAGCTAATTTCTTCTTTCCAATCTCTGATTCTTTCCATTTGTCCTGTATTTCTGTCTTTTACCCTATTCATTTGATCGCTTAGCTCTTTTTCTTTTTTTCCTCTTTCTTTCTATTTGTGTATCTGTGTTTTTTTACTTCATTGGATTCACTCTCAGGTATTTTCACCTTCTCTTTTTTATTCCTTTCCATTTTCTCGTTTTTCTCTTCTTCCTCGATTTCTTTTAATCTTGCACACTTCTCCTTTCTTCACCCTGATCCTATCTCTCTATCCCACAGCTCTCTCTCTATCTCTCTCTCTGTCTCTCCATCTTCCATTCTCCCTTGTTCTCTCTCTGAGCCGAAATGAATCCTTTAATATGGCCATTAAATACAGAGAATCGTCTGTCACGACAAACCCCACGCACAAACATGCTAACCACACACACTCCATCATCATGCCCACACACACACACACACACACCGCCCACTCCGGCTTCTCGGGCATGTAGGATGTACAGTACTGGTACTCAGTAGAAAGAAGGAAGGAAAGGAAGAAAATTTATTCTGATTTACACATCAGTGAGGCATCATGGGAAAAACAATCCATCATATCACTTCCTGTTGTATTTAAGTCCCCTTGTTCACTTTCCCGATTTCTTGCGCTGCTTCCCAGGGAGCAATGTGCTGCTTTATTAGCTTGAGTGAACTTCCCAGAAGGACACAATTTCCTTTTTCAAAATGGCTGTTATAATGATTAACTCTGAACTATAAAAACATCATATTTAAAGAAACTCATTAAAAATCTTTTTCATTTAAACTGAACCTGTGTAGCTGACTCCTGGATCTGCACGCTGATTAATACTCTATTATGGTACTTTGTTAGCAAAGCTGCTAGTCAGAATGAGAACTAGATCTGAAACCTGATAACCAAATAACATTAGCCATTTAACAACGTCCTTTACTTTACAGTTAGCACTGTAACTACTCGACAAACAAGTAGAACAACACTTAACTTTCAGTCGCATTGTAACTAGCTAGTACTAGAATATCAAATTAGGTACATTGTTGTTATTAATGAGTGTAATTAACATAGGGTTATGCCTAATATTAATTACTGTTAATGACTCAGTTCTTATTTGTCAGTGAATGTCTTGTCTATGTTTTTTTTATTAGTATTTTACTTTCAGTAGCTACAGTACGTGTAGCTTGTACTGATTTATTACATCAAGCTACAAAAAAATAGTAAAGTACAATTTTAGCCTCCGTCCATCTAGGAACCTTTTTAGTCCAACTAGAGACGGTAAAGGCCAATGGTGACTGTTGTATTTATTCCCTTTTTTATGACTGTGGTAGGACCTCCAGTCAACATTCACACACTACCCAATTTGGAAACGGCAATTAACCTTATCTGCATGTCTTTGGAGAGTACCCGGAGGATACCCAACAAGCACTGGGAAAACATGCAAACTACATGCACACAGACCCTAGGGTGAGAACTGAATCCGGACACTGGAGGTGCAAGGCGTCACTGCTAACCACTAAGCCCCCGTGCTGCCATTATTAGCCTGGAGTTGTTTTGTTACGTGCCATCTATATGTAAAGAAAGTAAACATGAATCCATTCTAAACAGTATCCTTTCACAGTAAATGAGCAAAAAAGGAAAGAAAATTTTAATATATCACGTATATTATGTTTTTTTTTATTTGTTTTGTATCACAGTCTCGTCTGTCTCTATGTAACAACTAATAATGTTTCTGGATCTTTCTCTCTTCCTGGGATTTTCCCCTCTCTCTTTCTCATTTCTTCTTTTTTTTTTTTTTTTCCTAAGAAGGGAAATGGAAAAGAAAACAGCTTGTGGTGAACCCTTTTTCTGGCGTGACAGACATTTTCCATTCACACTCAAGGTGCAGGAGAAACAGAGTGAGAGAAAGAGTGAGAGAGAGTAAGAGAGAAAGAGTAAGACAGGGAAACAGAGAAAGAGGTGAGTAAACTGAGCGAAACGGAACAAATGAGATCAGATCCCTTAAAGTCTTAAAGGAGAAAGAGAGAGAGAGAGAGAGAGAGAGAGAGAGAGACTCAGGATTTAGCACTATAGGGAAGTAGAGTGCTTTAAGCCGTGCTGTAGTGTACACTGTAGTGTAGTGGTGTTTTTCTGTCAGGTTGGTCTTTATTTGGATTGCACAGCAGTATAATTTATTCAGAATCTTCTCACTCCTCCTCGTCTGTGTTCCACCCCCGTCTCAGTCAGACGTGTCTAGACGGCCGGCTTTTTTCCCTGAATTATTTAACCTCGGTGTAATTTTGAGGAGGATAAGCCACGGCTCAGACACCACCTGCTCCCAAACACCCCCATCCTCCCAGCGCTTATGCTAACCGTATTGTTGTAAATGCCTGTCTGTCTCTCCTTCGCCTTCTTGTCTTCCTGCAGGCCTCAGCCCACTTGTCCACTTCCCCTCCATCACCATCCATCTCAAGAGTTACATCACTTCATTATCAACACAATTTTACCCAGAATGCATTGTGATTAGAAGAATTCTTTTTTTTTTTACTTTTCTCTCTCTCTTTCTCTCTATCTTTTCTTACACCTTCTTTCTTTCAACATGCAGGGAGTAAGTAACAATTTTATTGTTTTTATTTTTTTGTTCTGTATCTTTATTTTCTCTTTTATGTTTCTTACTTATTGTCATACTGTTTATACAATTTTTATATCCAATAATTAATTCTTTCTTTCTTTCATTCACTTTTCATCTATCAGTCTGTCTTTCTTTTTCTGTTTTGGACTTTCTTTCCAATCAGCTATGTGTTGTCTTTTTTTTGTCTTTTTTTCATTTCCTGTCACACATTTCTTTTTCTGTCTGTCTATTTTTCTTTCTTTCTTGGGCACTATGTCTTGGTCATTTCTTTCTTCCTTTCATTCTTTCTTTCTTTTTTTCCTTTATTTCTCAATTTAGCTTTTTGACAGGTTCCACTTTCTCAGTTTCATTCATCTTCCCTACCTTTCTTTTCTAAATCCATGTTTTAACATTTTCTCTGTCTTTCTTTCTCTCATTTCCTCCTGTGTTCCTCTCATCTCTCCTCCTGATGAATCACTCCGTCCATCTGTTCCTTTCTTTACCGCTCTTCCGCTGACTCATCTTTACTCCTGAAACAGGAGTTTATTTCCTTTTATAAAGGAACTAAAGGACTCTGATACACTGCGTCTGTCAGGTGGAACACACACACACACACACACACACACAAGCAAAGTGTGTTTTTATCCAGAAATCATGTATTTCACGTAAATCTTGCATGAACAGCGTGGCCATCCCTACATTTATTGTGTTTCTCTGACATTACACAAGCTAGCGCTGCTACATGTAATTACGCTGTAATTTTAGCTCTTCTGAGTTTCATTAGTAATGTACCAACACATCTGAGGTAAATGTTGAGGTTCTCTACAATTTTGTCTCCTTTCCTGTCTCTTTGCATCTTCACCTTGGCTGCAATAAAAGACTTCGTCATGAGAGAGCTAGCTAAGTAGCTCACCTCAGTCATTAGCTAGTTTACGCACTGCTTTCACACAGTTGCCTAGCAACAGTATTCTTATGACTGCATCATGTGTTCGATCTTCTCGAGTAAACACAGGCTTATTCCAATTCTGCAAACTGTCACTGTTTTGCTGATGTTTTAATTCCTTTGTGGAAAAAGATGAAAAACAATCAGAAACAGGAAAGTCACTGACTGGTACCAGATGTGAGCATTCCCAACAACACAAACACACAATATTCCAATTGGTCCATATTCCTCTCTGTCCTCTGCCTTTCCTTTTGTTGAATTTTTAAATTCCCAGTTTAACCAGTTTGGTCATTTTGCCAAGTTTCACCCACTAGATTTTCTTTGTTTGTCTAGCCATCTGTCTTTTCTTTTTCACTTCTTTCCCTGTCTGTTTCTGTCTCTTGATCTGATTCTATTTCTTCCCTCCTTGCTTCCTTCTTTCCTTTACTCTCATATTTTAGCTGGTCCATCTTTTTATCTATCTATCTATCTATCTATCTATCTATCTATCTATCTATCTATCTATCTATCTATCTATCTATTTCCAGCTGTCTTTGTTCTGTCTGCTATTCTATTTAATTTTTGCCCCTTTTCATTCATTCATGTTTTCTTTCTTCCTCATGTTCTTTTTCCTGTTTCTGTCTCTCCATCCATCAATCATCTATCTATTTTTTCTGCATGTCATCATCTTTTTTCCAGGTGTCTTTCTTTGTTCTTTCTTCAGCAGTTTATCTTCCTGACATTTGTCTTCCTTCTGTATGTTTTCTTTCTTTCTTTTACTTTCTGTTGACTTCTTCTTCTTCTTCATCCTATCCTGACTGGTTCTATTTCAGTCATTTTATTCTGCTGTCCATCTCCTTATCCATTTTTTTCTACCCATATCTGTGTACTGTCTGTCTATGTTTTAAATTTTTCTTTTTTGTCTGACTCTATCTGGTTTCTCTTAATCTTTTAAGACGTATGTAAAACATTCTCTCTGTTTTTGTATCCATCTCTCTTACTTCTTTATGCCTTTTTATTTTTACTGGTTTACTTTCTCTCTCTCTGGGTCCTGGTTTGATCCTGGCATTTATTTTCTCTCATCCTGTCAGTGTTTTTCCGTCCTTTGTCTTTTTCATTTCGCTTTTGTTTTAGTCTCTTTCCCTCTGTCTGTTCGTCTCTGTCTTTATCTGTCTGTCTGATTGCCTGCAGCTGCTGTCAGTGAGACAGACAGACAGACGGCTGTATCTGAGCACAATTGTCTCACTGATGAATCTAAATTTCATAATAAGGGTCAAAATAACATGTGACCTTTAACCCCAACCCCCAACCCCAAGGAAAAAACCCTACACACACACACACACACTAAACTTGCTATGTTATGCTTGCAATGCATTGTGGGTAACCCATCAACTGCTGAGAACAACTCTGAGTAGTCTTGTGACAACCGGATTCTGCATGTTCTGGTCTTTTTCTTAAAATGGCCGACATTCTGGTGAGATGAACGCTAATGCTAACCAGACGTGATTTTTAGCATTTGGGACTGAGCCAGCACTATGCTAAACAATGACTGAGACAAAAGATGGGAGTATCCATGACCTTTGAACTCGGAAAATGAGAAGCCGGGGGGGTGTTGTCTGGGAGCATGACCTAGCCCATGCATGCCTGATGAATGAGTGTGTGTGTTTATGAGTGTGAGACACACACACACTCAGTATGATAACATCATGCCTGGCGTGGCGGTGTTGTGTCTGCGGTCTGGCTGCACCATTTTACAACAACAAAACGACAAAACAGTCTGCATTCCTGAGAAGGAGCTGGCACAACAGAACTGCTCCAGGCTAATCTGCAGCCTAAGTCCTTCTTCCTTTCCTTTTTCTTTTGTACTTGAGGTTATTCCACAATCTTCATCCTTCAAAACTTACCCAGAAATGTCTATTCTGACCCCAAAACAACCACAGAACCATGACTGGGAAAAAAAAAAAATCTTTTTTAACCAGATTAACATTTTGTTAGCATAAATATCAGGCTAGCAACTGTGAAGCTGAGCAATATCTGTTCCTTCTAGCATTATAGCTAATTTATTTTGTTGTTATATAGTTATGTAAATAAGCTAAGAGCATGCTAACAATGCTAAAACAAGCAGGACAACACTAACATTAGCTAGAGACAGTTTACCACAGATTAGCCTTTAGATTAGTCAGAGCTCCACAAATCTTACACTTAGCAATACCAAAAACATTACCAAAAAAATTACATTTACATTTCAGTGTTAAACTGATCTTCTGTGTTTGAACAGGTTAGCGAGTCAAGTCTATAATATATGTAGAATTGAGCTAACTGTAGTGAACTTTAGTACTGTCAATCACAAACATAAATACTTATAAGCAACATACTGGAGAGTAAAAGCAACAACTGTACTAAACTTTAGTACAGACAATCACAAACATAAATACATAAAAGGAGTGTTGGAGTGTTTTATTCCTCCCATACCACAACAAATGACTAACAAATACATTTTGTATATAGTCTAGCATACGAAGTCACACGTTTTATCCTTTTATAGTGACATTTAATGTTGTAAGACATCCATGTTCCTGTGCTAACAGTCGCTCCCTCACCAGCTTCTATCTTTAATTACACTTAAATTACTAGCCAGCTAAATAGTTTACTTAAACTCTTCCTTTTCCTATGACCAGGTTGTATTTTCTGTTTGTTAACTTATATGTAAGCTATTTACTGAAGCGACTGATTCCATTTCATGTGTGTCGTTTACCACAGTTTTGATGTTTCTATTGACGTGTGATTATCTGTTATTATCAAAGAAGGAAGCAATAAACCTCATCACAGTATGGTTTAACGTATTGAGCAAAACCATTGGCACCCCACTTATACAACAAGCGGGACCGAGTATATACAACATTAGACTAGTTTGCTGTCTGAGCAATGTAAATTGACCTCAAATTTGAATAAAAATAATGTCTGCAGACACTAATCAGACACTCGACACACACAAAAGCCAGACACACAACTCGTTCATCATCAGAACTAATCATGAACACACCGACTGAGAGAACAAACACACTGAGACACACACAAACCCCCAACCAGCTGACACCGGAAAGCACATAAGGCCCTTTAAAAACCTTTAAAAATTTCAACCCCCTGCTTTCCCACGCCCACTTCACATCATGCCAGGGCATCTGGGGACACCTCGGGTATATAGAGGGGTGTATGGGATGAGGGTGACTCTGAGGACAAACACACACACACACACACACACACACACACACACACACAGGGCCAATGTCAAGGCTGAGTCTCAGCTGCAGCTGTTAAAAGGCCAAAACTCTTCCACTCTCTTACTCATCCCCCAATGTGGACAGGGGGTGGGAAGGTTTACGACCCCTAAAAACCCCCACCAAACATCCCATACGCCCCCAACTCCACCATCGGGGGTTGTTAAAATCAAATAATACACACACAATCACAAAAAAACACACAACCCAAGATTAATTCTTATTGTTTTAAACGGCACACATTACTTTGAAACAACGCATGAACACCTCGATTACTTTACATTATATATTTTATAACTGATATATTACAATATATCAATTAATAGAATTTATATCAACAATTAGAAGACTGATCTTTACATGTTCCTTAAATGCTCTAATAATATGTCTTCCGTAAATATTTGAGTGATATGTCCATCGTAAATGCTCGAGTAACGTGTCTACTGTAAATGCTCGAGTAACGTGTCTACTGTAAATGCTCGAGTAACGTGTCTACTGTAAATGCTCAAATAATTCATCTACCAAAATACTTGAGTAATGAGTCTAACGTAAATGTTCAAGTAATTGGTCTACCGTAAAGGCTTGAGTAATTCGTCTAGCGTAAATGCTTGAGTAATGCGTCAACTGTAAATGCTCAAGTAACTTGTCTACCGTAAATGCTCGAGTAATGCATCTACCAAAATACTTGAGTAATGAATCTACCGTAAATGTTCAAGTATTTCGTCTACCGTAAAAACTCAAGTAATGTGTCTACCATAAATGCTCCAATAATGTGTACCGCAAATGCTTGCGTAATGTTTTTACTGTAGATGGTTGAGCCTTTTATTATCTAGCCTAACTGCTGTAACCGAGTCTTCTCTAAAGACTAAAGTAATCCGCCTACCATAAATTTTAGCATGTGTCTATTGTAAATGCTCCAGTATTTTCATCTACTGTAAATGCTTGAATATTTTTATCTACCATAAATGCTCGAGTAAAGGATGTAAGTGTTCGAGTAATGCACGTACCATAAATGCTGCCCATGGAGACAATAAAAAACAATAAAAACCATCATCATATCATAGAACAAAAATCAAGTAAAAGAATACATTTAACGATAATAATGATTAAACTGAGAGTATTGTTAACGACTTCACTGTTCATTATGCTGCTCCCTATGTAGCAGGTAGATACAATCTTCACACACATTGTGTTTTGATCTGTGATTATGCAAGTCGTAACCAATTAAATTATTATTTAAAATAAATTATTAATTTATTATCATATTAATTTATTATAAATGTAGCAGTGTGAGGCAAGACTTGTACACAATAATAACATTTTGGTGTTTAAAAGTCATCCCCTATTCCCTTGTGCATTAGTCCCCTATTTTTCAATTTAATGTTCATTGTTGTGTTATAAAAGTATTATTATTGAAAAGTTTACCCCAAAATGTAGTGCGGAGTTTGCAAGGAGCGGGCACTTGAAAAACTGTTCTGCCGTTATTTTACTACTTACTTCCAGTTTAATAGACCATTAAACAAACAAACAAACAAACAATTATTGTATTTTAGTTTAGGAATAAGTCCACTCAGTGCCTTTAAGCCAACACACATATACACACACACACACACACACACACACACACACAGATGAGGGGGAGGACTGACAGCTGACCTTGAGTGTGACCTCATCACACTCTCACACACCCACACAGACGTACTGAGGCCTGACAACCCCCAACACACACACACACACACACACAGAGCCATAAACAGTGCCATAAACACAGACAGTCCTCCGTTACATACACATAGACATACTGAGAACCCACAATCCCCACACACACCCACACAAACACACCCACACACTCAGGTCAATTTACAATATTAATCACAGTACTTGTTCCCTTTGTGAGATTGTCCTCTATGAGAAGGACGCTCACGCCAGTGCTATCACTGCATCCAAAAATAAGGACTCTTATAACACAGCCGTCTTTACGCCGCCTCCCGACTGGGACAGACTCTATATCTCAAAAACCGCCGCCTACCTCGGCAGCCTACGGCCCAGATGGACTGCAAGGAAGCAGCGATATTCATGTTAAAACTTTAAAAACATTTTATCTCTATATCACAATTTGACGGTGTTACTGTCTATCGTCCTGCCTTTCAGTCAGCCGTCTGGTTTATAAACCTCTACTTCTACGGCTTGCCTCTAAATCATTTACAGCATGGTGCTGCTAAATTCCAGATCCTGATTGGTCAGAATTTGAATAGTTTTCTATAACAGCAGCTCTGATAGTAGTGCAGGTTTATATGAATGTGATCGCTCTAATACTTCATTGTTTCCAAGGTATCATCTCATTCTGTTTATTAAAAAAAAAAATTATAGAAGGAGTTTCCAATGTCAGGGCATTGAAACAGCCTGAGGTTTGTGGTTTCTCAGTATCATGAAAGGTTGTGATTTAATTTGTCTTATTGACTGGCAATGGGGGAAAAAAAGACAAAAAAAAAGATCAACAAAATTATAAAAAACATATACTGTATGTACTGTTGTAGAAAATAAATCAACATCAAACTTATAAAAGTAACTTCACTTCATCACACCAACCCATAGTGTTTGATTTTATACAACAGTGTGAGTGAAATCAGCAAAAGCTTTATGCTGACTGACTCAGTAATGTGCACTCACTACATGGGGTGCTATTATTTATGCACAAAGTGAGTAGCTGAGTCCCTAAAGAATCAGTATCTAAATATATAAATATACAGAGTGAGAGAGACAGATAGATAAATGAACATTATTATCCATTATCTATCTATCTATCTCTCTCTCTCTATATATATATATATATATAGTGTGTAAAAATATTGATAGATAGATAGATAGACATGGAAATATAGTGTGCGAAAATAATGTCCATGTATCTATCCATCTATCCATCTATCTATCTGTCTCCCTCTCTCTTTTCTCGCAGTTTTCATTATTCTGTGTCTCGGCCCTGAACTCGCCCCAACATCCTGTTTCCCAGCCTGTCCGCGACGGCTGCCATGCTGAAAATGGATTATACCAGGCCTCCTTCACAACACTGTGTGTGCGCGTGTGTGTGAGATATCGAGCGAGACTTAACCGAGACGCTCTTTAAGCACGTTTCTCCTTCTGTAGAACCTGCTTCTCGAAATATGTCTCTATTAATAGCACACTCCTGGTTTTTTGATAGTGCTGAGGCCTTCGCAAGACAGGATTAGCTTTAGCTTGAGCATTAGCTTGCACCCTGCAGTAAATAGTGAAGCTAAGCTGGTGTTTTCTAGCAACAAAAAAAAACTATTCTTATGTGACTATCTCTGTCAAATTCATGACATGCCATTTAAAGACATGTGACTCACTGATGAGCTTTTGCACTGATGTTGCGCTCCAGTTAAATGAATTACAGTTTAATTCTGAAACAAATTTTCATGAAGAATTTGCATTATAAATCTTAATTTCAGCGTTAGTGGGGGCATTTACATTTGAAAAATGAGGCACTAACCTTGAGCTGTTGTACTTAAGTATTATATGATTGATATGAGTTTCTTTGTGTCTGGATTACATTCATGTGAGATTTTTATTCACGTCACATACACACAAGACTATGCAATAATGCAAGTAAATTAAATTCATATTCAGGTTAATAACAACGTAGCTAATACTGAATCCAATTAAGACACACGAACAAACAAGGGGCACAAAATTTTTGTCTGTTTTCAACTTAATCACCCAGTATAAGATTTACGATTCATTCCTATTCATTCATCCAGAGTGACTGTTGATTTTCAGCCCAATTTCTTACACACACTCAGTATTTTCTCTCTCAGTCTCAGACGGCGTCTCCTGCACCACACATGATCACTACAGCGGGTGTGACAGTGACGGAGCCATAAATCCACAGCACACAATTTTCTATAATCCATACAAAGTGTGTGTTGGTTTATTTTTTTCCTCAGTTCTCTATTTTCCACAGAGCGAAAAGTATTGGCACCCCCTAATTCTAATTGCGGTCCTTGTCACCAATAAGACTCAGTGGTTCCCTCAATGAGGAAGAATTTCAGGTTTGAATAATGTGTTTCAGTAATCCGCTTCTCTCCACTCTACTTTCATAGCTTCTACATTAATATTTAAAGAAATTTACAAAAATATGTTTATATTTACTTTTGACATGCATGTTACTTTTAAACTGCTTTTATATGATTTTCATTATTGTACACATTTTAATATATGTATTACTATTATATGCGTGTGTATATGGCAGTTTGTTTATTTATGTTATTATTTTTACATTATAATTCTGCACTGAAAGCCAGTAAATGCGCTCTGTAAGTAAAATGTATGATTAATATTTTATGTGTGCCATAATGGAATAGCAGATATTCCAAGTTTGGGTGCAGTACCTGCTGTACAGTGTCCTAGTGCGCCTTCATCACTACATAGTGCACAACTGTAGGATTTTTTGTATCATTTTTTAATGCAGCAGGGAAGCAGGGAGAAAGTCTCGTTTGTAGGTTAAGAAACAGCACATGAAATTTAATTAGTGCTCTGGAAAATCCTTAGGAACGCTAAATACCTGAACCGGAAGTTCTAATTAAATACTAATTGGGATTGGAACTTCCGGTATGTAAAGTTAGCCCGCAGTTTTACTCTATCTCTCTCTGTGTATTTAGGCACATTTCATACACCACGCACGAACATGCACAAACACACACTGACACACACGGACACACACACATCTAACAGTGTTTTGATTTCCCATTTTCCCCCTAAAACATTCAAGAAGCCAAGAAAAGCACAAGCGCGTGCAAGTTTAACACCCCCGTGTTAACAACACCCATGCACACAGGCGCGCGCACACACACGCGCAACACACCAGGTTCGCATCTGCATTTCAGCACTAATAATAATAAAAAAAATAAATAAATAAAACATAATAATGATAATAATGAAATATTAATATTAATAATAATATACAGAACAGCAAAAAATCAGAGATAATATTATGTTATTGCTTTAAACATACAAACAAACAAAAAACCTTACGCCCACAGACAAACTAGAACCGGAGGCGCGAGGCCAAAAATAACCCCCGGTGATGAGCGCGCGGCCGGTAAACCGGATCGATTACGCGGCTCGCGTCTGTTTCCAAACCGGGAAACAATCCAGTGATGATAATGATAAAATAATAATAATAACACCGGAAATGCCCGGACTTACATCTCTCCATTCCCCGCGGCTGCTGGGACGCGCTGCAGTCGCACGAGCGAGTGGCATTGGTGGAGTTGGTGGTGGTGTCGGTGGAGCTCGCGCTGCCGGTGCCCGGGACCGTTCGGTGGTGGCGCATGAAGAGGAGGGAGAGAGAGAGAGAGAGAGAGAGAGAGGGAGGGTGTGTGTGAGAGTGATAGAGAGAGCGGGGAGAGGAGGAGGATGGAGAGGAGGGGGGGTCCTTTAAAGTCCGAGTAGGAGCCCGGTCTCCGGTCTGTCTCACCCGTTAATCACGCCATCCTGAAGAAAAGCGCGAGACCACAGATACGAAGACGCAGCAGCTCGCGCGCGCGCAACGGACTGTGGGGTACGGTTACCGAAACCATCCGCGCGCAGCTAGAAAGGAAAGGGTTCGCTCTATGTGTCTGTGTGCGTGTCTGTGTCGGTGTGTGTGTGTGTGTCTGGGTCTGTGTGTGTCTGTGAGTGTGTGACTCCTCCTACAAAAGGAGGGGCAGAATTCGAGCCAGACAAGAGGAGGAGGGAGGGAGAGCGCGCGCAGACGGATAGAAAGAGAGAGAGAGAGGGAGAGGGAGGGAGGGGTCAGGTCTAGACAGGGAGAGTGTGTATAGAGCATAGAATTACACACACACGCATTAGTAGAGTGGCTGGAGTCTCGCCGCTGACTGTCTAGAGTTTGGAGTTACAGCAGTGCAACACATCATCATTATCATCATTTGCGAGCTTCTTCTTCTTATTATTATTATTAATACTACTACTACTAATAATAATAGGATTATTGATCATTTATCTTCACGTTATTACCATGCGATGACCATCCCCCACATTCTAACGACCTGTCACCCTGCTCAAAATAGCCTGTGTGTTTATGTGTGTGTATGTGTGTGTGAAAACCAAGTATGGACCCATAATATCCCTCTATCCCTACACTATATCTACTATACCTTGTGATCCTGTCCTCACTGTAGCCTCAGATTCCTGTTTTTGCCTGACAGATGTTGAACCAGATGTTATCTTTTACAGTTTTAGCTCATCCACCTCAAGGTTCGAAATGTTCGACTATTTACACATCTGGATTGATATCTACCTCTTCTGCATACACAAGCTCACAGATGCTTACAATTGTTGAGTGTTGCTCTGATTGACATGGAGAAAAGAGTATGTCCTTTCCACATAGAGACCACAGACAGATTTGCTTCGATGGCTCCTGGTCATGGATGGAATCTATATTTATGCACATGCAGGTATTCAAAAGTGTAAGTAAATATTTTGTAACTAAGCAACAAATGTAGAATTCATGCCATCATGCATATAAGTTAGAAAGGTGCCATAGTTGACTCTGCATGTCAGACCAGAAAGCAAGCTATGCAGACATAAGGAGTTGTAAGTTTTTTAAAGCTTTGCTTTAAAATGTTTCCAGGAACATGGTGGGCTTACATTACAAATGTAAATAAGTTATTAATAAAGGGAGGGGCAGTTTGAAGCACTTTGCCAAGTAAGAAGACCCAAACTGTCTCTGTCAGCTGAGAGTAAATTGGTTCGGATCACCAGGATCAACCACAGAGATGAAAGCATTACTGTGTTAAAGTGAAAAGTGTTACTGTATGCTGTCGAGCCAGTTTTACATCATCATGGCCTGAAAGGCTACCATCCAAGAAGGAAGCCCCTGCTCCAAAATCCATACCTTTCAAGCTCCCCTGAAGTTCGCAATTGTCTACATGGACAAAGAGGTGTATTTGGGGGAGTAAAGGTGAGGTATTTAACCTTACGAACACTGTACAAGCTGTTAAGCATGATGCTGGTAGCATCGTGCTTTAGGGATGTTTTGCATTGCACGAAGTGGACGGAATACCTAATAAGAAAGGGGAGTTCTTCTGGAGAATCCTAAATCATCAGCTAGATGTTTGAAGCTTGAACAACAGTGAATGTTCCAACAGGACATTGCCCCAACCCACATCAAGGCACACTCATCAGCCCTGCAGTAAAGTATGGTAGTGGGAGCATCATGCTCTCGGGGAGTTCCTGAAGGAACGGGAATGGGGAGCCCAGATAAAGTTGACCTTTCAGCATGACAACAACCTGACAAAATGAGTTTAGGAGTTGAGGTACTTCAGACTGTCTCTGAATTGCCCCACCTGACACCAGACTTGAAGTTTATTAAAGATCTGTGGAGAGAGCTGAAGATGGAAGCTTACAAACATTTCCTGTCTAATCAGGTTTGGAAGATTGGACAGGAAGAATGAGGAGAAACTTAAAAAAAAAAAGAACAGGTGTGGAAAGCTTGTAGAGAGTTTCTCAAGAGAACCTGGAGATGTAAGGAGAAACCCAGGAGAAAGGGGTTTGAATGCACTCTGATCTCAGTGTGTGATCAGTATATATATAATTTATTTATTTATTTATATACTCTTAGACAAGGTTCCGGGTGTGTTAGGTGCCGTTATTTCCCTCCCTTTGCGTGTGTGTTAATATCCTTCCCTATTTTTCAGACATGTGAGTGTGAGGGAGAGGTTAGAGAATGACTCAGTATGTTTCTTTGTCTGTTTTGTGTGTGTGTGTGTGTGTGTGTGCACGCGCATTCACATCATGCTTTATTACCATAATTATCACACTTCACCAGATTTTACATTAATTAAATATAATTTTAAATTAATTCTTGTTTTCTTACCTAATTACATTCCCATTTATCTTCTTCATGAATCTTAAAGATCCCGTAGTTCACATCTTAGACATGACTGACAATTTAATAAGTCTTTAAATTAGTTTATGTGGACTGTAAGTGTATTTATTAGCTGTATTTATATAATTTTATAATTAAATTTTGAATTTATGAGCTTACTAGCCATCATTCATGTGTAAGGGCTTAACCCCTAGCTTCATTAGCTTATACAAAAAAAAAGATTTATTTTCCTGTTGTATGACTACATCACCATATGTTATAAAGAATATTTAAATACTCAGCGAACAATCTGTCATTACACCTATGTACAGTATATACTGTATAAGAGTCGTGTTCAAGTTAAAGAAGGACATTTGATTGTGCATAATAACAGAACACAGTTATAAGAATAAAAACTGCCTCTAGTTCCCTACATAATTGCCTTCTCCACTAATTAACTTAACCCTGCATTTCACTAGTGCTTGAACACCATCAAGGTAGAATCAGAATGCCTACTGAAATCACGACTGAAAAACTGGCCTCCCAGGAGCTCCTTTAATGGCCCAAACATATGTAAATGGCTTGGACTGAGGTCAAAACTGTGGCAATAACTCCCAGACAAGTTCCTGTAATGTATAAGTGGTGTTAGTGAATGATTTTGTGTACGGTTCACACAGACAGATGCGTCTCTTCCGCAAGCTGGTGGCAAGCCATCATTTGATTTTCAAGGATCAACTTGCTGAATGTTCACGGGAATGACTGCAGTGGGCTCAGATCACTTTGGCCGGGATCGTCATTCACGGACATAAAGCTTTCTTTAAACCATTTGCACCATTCAAATGTTTTACTGCAGCTAAGAGTCTCATCACTGTACTGTGTTTCTTTTCTGCAAATGTGAATCGCTTTTACACCTACATTCAGCAGACATTTTATAAAAGTCCCGGTTTAAATCCTACACATGTACTCATACAGTAATTTAA
>JAQMYJ010000023.1:33847633-33876678 GCA_030014305.1 Clarias laeviceps | reverse complement strand
GGAATGAGTGGAGAGAGAGAATAAAGAGAGACTGGTGGAGGAATGAGTGGAGAGAGATTATAAAGAGAGACTGGTGGAGGAATGAGTGGAGAGAGAGAATAAAGAGAGACTGGTGGAGGAATGAGTGGAGAGAGAGAATAAAGAGAGACTGGTGGAGGAATGAGTGGAGAGAGATTATAAAGAGAGACTGGTGGGGGAACGAGTGGAGAGAGAATAAAGAAAGACTGGAAGAAACAAATGGGGAGAGAGATGATGAGGGACAATAAGACAATAAAGAGAGACTGGTGAGTGGAAAGAGAGAATGAAGAGAGACTGGTGAGGGGACGAGTGGAGAAATAGAATAAATAGAGACTGGTGAAGAGATGAGTGGTGAGAGACAATAGAGACGGGTGGAGGAACTAATGAGAAAGAATAGAGAGAGAATAGAGAGAGACTGGCAGAGGAACGTTTGTGTTTTATGAAAGAGGAATAAAGCACTGATATATAAGATTACTTATTTAAAGAAATATGCCGATGTCATAACCCACTCCAGCAATTACAAGACAGCTCACCTAAACACACACACATATACACTTGACTCATCAAAGCCTGGTTGTGCTGGCAGCCTCCTTTCCCTTTTCACTGTTAGATGACTCATGGCTCAATTAAAAACACACACACACACACACACACACACACAACACTGCTGTCTGTTCGAATCAAAGCAACACACACCAAGCAGCAGGTTTCCTCAGGTCAACAGCATCTGTGTGTGTGTGTGATGAGTTGTGACTCAGTGTAACCCCTCTGTCTGTATTACTGTCACTCCTCAGTGTCTCTGTATCTCATTACTGTGTGACACAAATTCACAAACACACACACACAGATGGAATGACACAGCAACCACTGCATTCACCATCCCATTTCAGCTCAGACAGAAGGCGAGAGAGAAAGAGACAGAGAGGCAGACAGAAGATTTAGATAGACAGATAGAGACAAACTGGAAGAGAGAAAGAGACAGACAGACAAAAAGTGTGTGTGAGAGAGAGGGAGAGAGAAAGAGAGAGAGGAAGCAACAAAATTAGAAACAAACCCCACTGTCAATCATTTTTTGAAACTTTCTCATTTTATTCATGTCAGTTAAACTTGAGTACAGTAACACAGGAGCATTGCAAATTTTCCTTCACACACACACCATGTAATCGCAAGTCCTGAAGACAGTAACAGCTGGGGTTAAAGCAGAACCCTTGGGTTTACAGACAGGAAAAATTTGCATAAGGTTCTGATATAAATATGATCAGACTGAGGATTACGCTGATCCTGACGGAGGCGTGTGTAATCTGAGTTAATCCGATTAATCCGTCTCCGCGGGGTTGAATCTGTACAACTAACAATATTTATTCACATGCAGTACCAGTCAAAAGATTGGACACACCTTCAAACGCCATTGTTTTTCCTGATTTGTAAATTACTACATTTTTTAAATACATTTTTAAATCTACATTTGATCTACACTGTAAAACAATGCTGAAGACGCCCAAAAATAGACAATAATCTCAGTTGAACAGTTGATATTGCGATGTGACTGTTACTTATGATCTATAATCCCTTTGTACTTGTTCTCATCTGGTGTTTGTGGTGTTGTTTGTTAATTGGTGATTTCTGGGGCTGGTAACTCTAAATGAACTCTGCAGCTTTAGGAAGACATGAAGGTCAGCTGTTATGTGTTATTTAATAGTTTATAAAAAATTCCAGTATTGTTCTAGAATGTGGAAAATAACTAGAATGTGTAAAAAGTTTTGACTGGTACTGTAACTTCTATTATTTTTTTTAATGTTCATTAAGAACATAACAAAACATCATGGTTCAACACGTCGTTTCAGCCGAGAAATGAGCCCCGCCCCAATTTATAGTTGCTCAGCTCCGCCTACTTTCCCTAAAAGGAATACAGATATAGACATGGGTACAGTCAAGAGCCACACTGGGAGAGAGAGAGAGAGAGAGAAAGATGGAAGGAGAGAAATACAGAGAATAAGAGAGAGATGGAGGGAGAGAGATAAAGAGAGAGAGAGAGATTCAGATAAAAATAGAGGTATGAAGAGAAAGAAAGATAAGGAGCGAGAGATACAGAGAGACAGACAGGGAAGAAGACTCCATGTGTCAATTGCAGTTTCACTGCTAGACAGGAACTAACTGCTGTTTTAACAACTTTATGATAACATCAGGTCTGTGGTAGTAACAGTGTTCTTCATTAAGACGCTCAGTAACCGTGTTCACCAGCATGACCTCCCGCCGTTAATCATCTTCCGTTAATTATAACTACTCATAGAACTAATAACACCGAATCGTTAATTGTTCTTAATATCATCTTTCGAGATAAAACCTGTTGAAGAGGTTTGCTTTTTATTCCTGATAGCTTGTTAACTTACATAACGACAGACTAACACAAGCTCAATACATTAAATACATTAAATAGTTTTAAGCTAATTGGTGACATCTCAAGTTTCAATGTCTTAATTTAACTTTTTGCCAACTTTTCCAAACCCCGCCCTCTCAACATGGCGGATGATTTGTAGTAGCTAGAACAGCAAATAATCTGCTAATCAAAGTTGCAGCTATTACGAACAAACACAACAACAACAACAACAACAAAAAAAGAATAAATAAATAAAATGTGTGGGGGTGGAGTTGCAAGTCATGAAAATGCCGAGTGAACAGGAAGTGATGTCAGGAGTGCACGTCTCACAAGAAGTTTTTTTAAAATTTTTATTAATTCACATTTATCGCTCGTTGTTTACGTGGTGATGATATCAGTCGTTTTTCTTCCGGAAGCCCACTTTGTCTTTTGTCTCCTGGAGTTTTTCCGTGAACTTGTCCTTGGTCTCTTCGATCCTCCCGGAGAAGCGGTCCCTCGTCTCCTCCATCTTCTCCTGCAGGTACTCTTTAACTGGCGGCGGTGTCGACATATAGGCGTGTTTACGCAGGTACTTCACCGACAGAGACGTCCCACCTAATGTCAGCATGTAGCGCCCCGGAGTGGCAATCTGCAACACACACATTTATTTTAACTGATTCAATATGGTGTCTCTGAAGGGACATTTTTATTTCTCTTCTAGGCAGCAGATTCTTTAAGGAGAACTGATTGCTTGATGTTTAATTCATTCATTCAAGTCATATTTATCAATAAGAGCTTTTGAAGAACTTTCACAGGCCAGATCTGTTGTTTTGGGGATAAAAAATATTCCTTAATATGTATTTAAGCAAATCCCTTCAACAGTAAAATACAATCTGTAAATAAAGCCTGTACCGGATAGCGTTCATCGTCTCTGCGGTCTGACACTGAAATAAACCTGACTAATGTTACAGTGGTGATGGAAGCACTAAACCTCATCACGTTGTCGAGCCTCAGATCAAAATGTTCTCACAAGGATTATTTCGGGATTGATTTGTGATTATTTTAAACTCTATAAAGAACCATACAAAATAAATAAAATTATGCAGACATCATGATGGAAGCTGCAATAATGCACAAACCGCTGTGTGCTTTCTAACGGATAAACATCTTACATGTTCCCATTTTGGATTTTTAAACTCTGCTCAGGACTGAAAATGTTTAAACAAAAGAGAGAATATCTGGAGCTAAAAGAAACCAGAGCTCAAATCAGGACAAACCGATTGATCATGAACTTCATATAATACAGAAAGGCACCAAGAATCTCAGGAACATCAGGAGCTGAAAAAACATGCAATGGTCTGAAGATAATCTATAAACAATTTGGCTTTTAAAGAGGTTCTCCTCAGGAGGACCAAACAGAAATACACTTTGCTGGTGTAATTACTAATAATGGCCACTAGATGGGGAAAGACTATAAAGACTAGTACTTTACATGGAACAGGAGATTCTCAAATGCATTCTTTATGGTTTCTCCTGATTGACACTTATTTTACCCTTAGATTGGGGGTGGGGAACGTCTGTTTTAGTGAAAGACTGCAGAGAGAAAATAATAATTATACACAAAAAGAGTTTCGGGTTTTGGGTCCAGAGAGGTTGTTGAAAATGTTCCCTTTTCATAAACATATAATAATAGCAGACATATAAGAGGATGCCACTCTATAATGACACGCTGATGACCTCTGACCTTATACATGGCGTAAGCAGTCAGGGCGTAGCCGCTCTGGGAATTCTCCAGGAGTTTAATGAGTTTATCAGGAGCTCCGATGTACTCCAGGCATGGCACCAGATTCACTCCTCTGAAGAGAAATAAGTAGAACAGTAAAGACAAGGAACATTTTTTTGTGTGTGCGTGAAACAGAAGACACTTTTAGTAGTTCGGGTCCTGCTTACTTCATGGCAGCGTAGTAAAAGCCACTAAACCACATGCAGGAGGTGAGCAGGTGCACAGGAATCATCACTTTGCCATACTGCTTAAAGGTTTTCTTAAATCGCTGAGCAAGACCCATAGACTGGTCCTGAAGAGGATCTGGCTCTGCCGAGTCGTCCTGCCCATCTCCAGGGGGGGTCGTCCGGAGAGCCGAGGAGGAGGACGAGGAGGTGCAGATCCAGAGCCATCCTGATCCAAGACGGTTCTGAGAGAGAGCGAGAGAGTCGTGGGACGAGCGTGTGCGGACACGAGCGAGCGAGCCGAACCGCTGGAGGTCCCGAACACACAGGAAACGAATCATCATTTTCAGGTGATCAGCAATGATGTCACTGCGAGGATCAGAGAGCAGATGCCATGAAACAGGAGTACAGCTGTTTAACTGTGAGTTACACCCCAAAATGTTTTTTTTTATTAATATTTCTTAAAGGTATTGTTATTGTTGTTTACTTTGTATAGTAGACAGTCAGGTGGAGCACAAAAAAAGAGTTACTAGAATTTATGTTTACATTTACAGCATTCAGCAGAAGCCCTTATCCAGAAAGACCTACATTTTATCTTACTATACTTACGAGCAGGGTTAAGAGCCTTAATCAAGGGCCCAAACAGGGGCAACTGGGTGGTGCTGGGGACTGAACCAGAGTGAGGAGGTTGTTTATGGGAAATATCGCACAACATCCCAAAAACTTACAGTACATCAGTTTAGAGAAGAGCTAGCTAATATCTATCCAATACGGGCCTAAAACCCCAATTTTAAACATTATTATCAATACTAACCAGTAACAATTAAGATTTTATCCAGTAACATCACACACATGTACACACTCACACACATACACGAGGCCAGTTGGGTTTCTTAACTTTAAACAACTCAGCATTATTAGGCTAAAAATATTCATTATAAAAATAACACACAAAACAGGAACGACTCAGAATGACTAAAACCCCAGATGCTGACCTGTACATGTAGTCCACTTCTGCATTTTATATTCTAACTTTCTTTAACTTAAAAACGACCAGATTCCAGCCATCAGCACGGGCCATGTTCCGGCCGGCTGTCACTCCCACTGTCACGTGCGCTAAACATTCTGGGAAATCGAGTGCACCATCTGTCACGAGGACATTACGTGCGTGTCTGAAAAACTACTATTACCAAACAGCCTCGCGATTCATTTTGAATTGAGTAAACTTTATTGTATTTTTGTAAGCAGAATTCAAAACATTTCTAAACACGTATTTTCAATGAATTAACGAGCTGGAAAAAGGTAATGAGTTAGAAAATTAGCATAATTTAATACGATTAAATTTTCTGTGTGCATGAGCAAAAGTTATAAGCGATGCATTTATTTGGGTCGCGACGGTTGGTATTTACTATGATGCATTAGTGCCACCTCCTGAACATGATCTGCAACATCTTCCTCTCAACCGCGGTCATTTAGTACGCTACTTAGAAAATGGGTGGACTCTTTTTGGTATTTCTGTCAAATCACATCTCTGTGTTTATGATCAGCCAATCCTCGATCAGAAGGCGGGGTTTGTTTCCACTCCAAGCGCGCGTGACGCACGCAGCAACGCGCCCTAGACGCGGGTTTCAAGATGTCGGAAGACTCGAGTGAGTAGCTCTAAATGCGTGTTAAAGCTGTGCGTATTCGGTTAATAAAGAAGCTGTGAGTCCATGTCGAGGCAGCAGATTTTAGTGTGTGTGTATTTATATTTCAGACGCGCGAAACGGAGTTTGTTCTTGATTGTGTATTTGGAATGCATCTTTCTTTCTTTGCTACCTAGCCTAAGCTCATGTTGTGACTGTGTTCCAAATGGAGGCGTAGTTGACTAGGTAGGGTGATGTAGCTTTCAATTAAACAGTGTAGCACGGGTGTGTAGGGAGGACGGATGTATTTGAGATACCACTGCTTTAAATGTTCTCTGGTTTGTTTTTGGGCCTTTGTTTTGAGGGTGTGTTTATACTTTATTGGATTTATTCACTAGATTTAACAGCTTAAATAAAAAGATATGTGCAGGTTGAAAAGTGAGGTAATTTGTCTTATGTATGTTAATATACATTAACTTATTTATTTTGGATACTAAATTCTATTTATAGTCTTGTATTTATTGTTATTTGTAATACAGATTTAATGACTTGTATTGAAAATGTCATGTCAGGTGACTTAAACATGAATAAACCTGTTTGCATGTTATTACTTTCACTTTTATTTTTGTTTTTGTTCCATTGAAACACCTATGAGTGTTCAAACAGTCTCAATAAAGTGTGTGTGCGTGTATTTTTCAGGATTAAGCTCAGCAGACGGAGGAATTGGGACACATCGGGACCAGCGCCCGCCGAAGAGGAGGCACGATGAAGATGAGGACGAATCTCTGTCTACTAATAAAAAGCGGGTAAAGTCTCCCACAGTGTCACCTCTCACCTTTACACATCTGCACCTGTCCATCTTTCACTCATGGTCCTCACTCTTATCACCTGTTTTTTTTCTGGCTGTTACAATAACTCCAAGTTGTGCTGTAGAAAGTATTGTCACCCCTTATCAAGGCAAATAAACAATAACATCTTGGGTAGAGATTTTTTATTAGAGTTTTAAATATGTGTGCGTGTCTGTTGTAGGACACAGGGGAAGGTCACAGTCAGAAGGTGGCCACACATTACAACTCTCTGCAGGAGTGTGGCCTGGTGGAGCGCAGCAGGAGCCGGATCGTCCACATGCGCAACTTCAACAACTGGCTGAAGAGCGTTTTGATAGGTAACGTACGCGTGCACACACACACACACACACGCACACCCACGTCTCCGCCTCATTGATATATTCGTCCATTAATCATCTCATGTTTTTGCGCACTTTTCTGGCCCCAAGTTTCAGAATTGTAAAAAGTGTGATCTGTCTGCACTTCCTTAAATATGATATGTATCATCAATGTAAACCTGTGTGTGTGATGTCAGGTGAGATCCTGGATACGGTGGGGCGCGACAGGAGGGAGGTGTGTGTGCTGGATCTGGGCTGTGGGAAAGGAGGAGATCTGCTGAAGTGGAGGAAGGGGCGCATCAGCAGGCTGGTGTGTGCAGGTAAAGCTCTCGCCTGCTGTCACTAACGCCGTCAGAATCAGGGGACACATGCATGAACAGGCAGTAAACCGGCAACACTACCTGAACACTGCATCAGCTGTATCTGAAACCATATACTAGATCTGTATTATACATTTGCATAAAAGGTTGCCACTTTAAACTAGATTACGTATATATATATTTTTAAAGATGTTTAAAAAAAAATAATAATAAAATGTTGTTTTGCTTGCAGCCGCTTTAAACTAGGATTATAAAAATTTTGCATATTATTGTCTGTCTGCAACATTCTACATTGTGATTGGGTACATGCTGTGTGTGTGTATGTTTCACTTTGTGTGTGTGTCAGACATTGCGGCTGTGTCAGTAGAACAGTGTCAGCAGCGTTACACTGACATGAAGAAGAGGAGTCACCCCAACGAGCGCATCTTCACTGCCGAGTTCATAACTGCTGACTGCTCCAAGGTAAAAACTCACTCTCACACACACACACACACAGTCTGTCTTTATGAAGACCTCAGCAATTTCTTCTGTAATAATCATCGATGCTCACAAAACTAACATATTTTTAAAAAAGAGTAATATGTGGATTAAGACAGAATTCACTGCCACTGTTTTTTTATTTTTATTTTTTTGCATGTGTGCGTGCACAATAGTGACTGACGTGACTGTTTAACAAATAATAACTCTAAAAAGAGAGTTTTTTTTTGTGTGTGTGTGTGTGTGTGTGTGTGTGTGTGTGTGTGTGTGTGTACATAGGAGCTGCTAAGTGAGAAGCTGAGTGATCCTGAGCTGCAGTTCGATGTGTGTAGTTGTCAGTTTGTGTATCATTACTCGTTTGAGAGCCAGCAGCAGGCCGAAACCATGCTGAGGAACGCCTGCGAGAGGCTCCGCCCCGGGGGCTTCTTCGTCGGGACTACACCCGACGCCTATGAGCTGGTGTATGCATGCACTCGCACACATGATGCATCACACGTTGATATAAAACACCAATAAATACAGCAAGAACTAAATGAAAGAGAGACAATTTAAAACATTAAATGGAAAGATGGAAGAAAGGGAAGGAATCGTGTGTCTGTGAGAAATCGAAGATGGTTAAGGAGAATAAAGTAAGAAAAAAGAAGAAACATAGGAGAGAAGAAAGAAACAATTAAATTTATAAAAAAAAGAAGGGAACTGGGGAAGAAATTGACAGTGAAGGAGGAGGTGGATAGAGGGAGGGATGAGAAATTAAGGAAAAACAAGGTAGATAACAAAGAGAAGTACTGCAGCCTGCCACTAGAGGCCTCCAGAGACTTATGCAGCCATTGTGATCAACTCCGCAGGAATGAAACCCTTTGAGTGAATTTCTTTCTGCTCCTTTTACAGGAAGCGTTTGGAGCAGTCAGAATCCAGCAGCTTTGGGAACGAGGTGTACCGAGTGACGTTCCAGAAGAAAGGCGACTACTCGCTGTTCGGCTGTCAGTACGACTTCAACCTGGAGGGCGTCGTGGACGTGCCCGAGTTCCTGGTGTATTTCCCTCTGTTTGTAGAGTGAGTGTTCGCATCACACGTCTCACAAGGTCTTTAAGAAAGACACTGAAGTGGAGGAGGAAGAGGAGGGGGGCGGTGGGAGCTGGTCACCTGGCCGAGGTGGCCAGTCATTCCTGTGAACATTGAGTGAGTGAAACGCCTGATCTTTGAAAATGGATGTCGGCAGCTCGCGGAACAGGCGCACGTGTCAGTGTGAACTGCACACACATTTATTCACCACCACCACTCGCACATTACAGATAGAAGGGAATTATGGGGAGAAATAAAGGGAGATTTTACTCTCAGAATTATTTTGCACACTCCAAAGTCCCGCTTTGACTTAAACACTTTACTTGCATAAATCCACTTCCACAGGATTTAGCTGTAGCCTTTTGACCAATCAGAATGCAAACTCTTTTTAGAAAAGGGGGTCATTTTATGATTAGACCTCCAAAATTCCCCAGATGATGGAAAAAAGCATCTCACTGTGATGTCACACAACGTGATGTCTCAAAGTTATTAACCACTTTTCAGCGTACGTTTACGGCATTTCCCCCAATTTTTCTAATTTTATCTCTGCTGTTCTTGATTCTCTGGTTCCTCATTTCAGCCAAGCAGTCAAAAATTTGGGGGTGAAAAATTTTGTTTTTAATTCGATTAATGGTCTGCCAACTTTCTACTTGTGTGAGACAGTAAGCTTTTATCAACAAAGTAGAGCCTTACGTTCTGCAAACCAAAACCTGCGGTGATCGCTCCTTTGCAGAGGCTGGTCCTAAACCCTGGAACACCAATCCACCTGAATTACGCAACATTACGGACCTTATTTAAAATGGCTTTTAATATTTTATCTTTTTTTTTTTAATCATTTTTTAAAAATTTATTATTATTTTTATTATTATTATAATCTTTTAAATTTATTTATAATTGTGTTTTGGTTTTGTATTTTTATTTCTTTTTTTTTAATTGACATTTTATTGTCATTTTTAGTTCTGTGAAGCACTTTGGTTCAACTTAGGTTGCTGTAAAGTGGTATATAAATAAATGTTGATTGTCACAAATGACCCATTTGAGATATCAAAAATCCCTCTACGATTTTACATCCTCACTGTCATTGGATCACATCGGCCCGGTTTGATGGCGATCGTTTAAATTCCCTAGGAAGAGTGCATTAAATTCCTTCCTGTGCATTTTGCAAACGACACAGAATAACTGACTTCCTGTTAAGTTGAACCCAGCAGATTCTAACCTGTTTGCCAATTGTTATGAGTTTTGAATATGTTAAGACCCGTAAAAAGCTCCAGATGGTGGGGGGAAAAAAGAATCCTTAGGAAAACAATTGGGCCCTTCACACACTATGATGACATAAGGCCCTAATAATAATAATAATAATAATAGCAGTAATAAATGTGAATTTTTTTTTTTAACCAATTTTATTGACCAGTAGTACCACAAGTGACCAACAGTTAGCTTTCATGCTCTTTCCAAGCTCATGTTTAATAAGTGTAGAGTTGTAGTTGTGTAATAATTCTACACAGTTGGATGAATTGCAATGCTGATGAGTGAATGTGTGTGTGTGTCTTTAGAATGGCGAAGAAGTACAACATGCGTCTGGTGTACAGAAAAACTTTCCAGCAGTTCTTCCAGGAGAAGATAAAGGACGAGAGGAACAAGAGTCTCATGCAGAGGATGCAGGCGCTTGAGGTACACACACCGGTCCGTGTGCGTCCGTCTGTCTGTCACTGTCTGTCTTTATCACACTGTGTGTGTGTGTGTGTGTGTGTGTGTGTGTGTGTTACAGCAATACCCAGCAACTGACAGAGAAGGGTTAGTGTGTGACGGTGAGGGGGAGTACGAACACGCCGAGAAACGAGCACGGAGCACCGGGGTGTCACTGCCACTGGTCAGATCTCCCACACTCGCGCGTACACACCTACATATCCACACTCTGCACAACAGCAAACATCAGTTAGAATACAGCAGCCCAATACACAGAGCACAACACACACTGCGCCTGCAGCATCACACACAAGCGTAGATATTCCCTCAAACAAACACACATGTAACATCCTGTGTGTGTGTGTGAGAATCTAACGTCTGGTGTCTTCACAGGGGACGCTATCCAGGTCGGAGTGGGAGGCTACAAGTACGTACTCGTTGTTCTTGTGTGCAAAAGTTTCTGCCCCATCCTAAGTGGGAGTATCTTGGAAGAAACCAAGAGTTTAGAATTTAAAAACATAAGTCTAGTAAGAGTTTAAAAAGAGACTGTGTCTTTTTTTAAAATTTATTTATTATTATTACTATAAATATTCTGTATAGGTTTTTATTTAGTTCATTATTTGTGAAACCTGTTGCTGAGTGATGTGGTATTAATGAAAAGTAAAATGCTTTGTAGCAAGAGAAGGGAGCTGGTGGAGCAAAGTCTAGAGAAGTTGAGGTACGCTCTGGAAAGCAGAGGAATGAAGGTTAGTCGTAGCAAGAGAGGATACATGTGAGTGAGAGGGACCCAAGTGGAACAGTGAGGCTACAGCGAGCAGAAGTAAAGAAGCTGCAGGACTTTAAGTACTTGGGATCAGCAGTCCACAGCAACAGTATGTGTGGAAAGAGGTGGGTACAGGCAGGTTGGAATGGGTGGAGAAAAGTGTCGGGTGTGATAAAAGAGTATCAGCGAGAATGAAAGCAAAGGTGTTCAAGACAGTGTTGAGAAAAGCAATGCTCTCCGGTTTAGAGACAGTGGTACCGTAGAAACGCGAGGCAGAGCTGAAGATGTTGAGGTCCTCTTTGGGAGTGACAAGGATGAATAGGATCAAGAATGTGTGTCCATCAGAGGGCAACTCATGTTAGATGTTTTGAAGATGAAGTCAGAGAGGACATATTGAGGTGGTTGGGACATGTTCAGAGGAGAGGTTGTGAATACATCTGTAAAATGTTGGAACTGCCAGGCAGGAGGTCTAGAGGAAGACCAAACAGGAGAGGACATGAAGGTAGTTGGGGTGAGTGATGAGGATGCTGAGGATAGGGTGGGATGGAGGCAGATGATTTGCTGTGGTGACCCCCGAAAGGGAACAGCCAAAAGACAAAGATGATTAATGAAAAGTAAAATTTTTAAAATTTTATTTTCACATAATTTTAAATGATGCAGTTTATATACTGTGTTCTTTCTCTGTGCTGCAGGTATCTACCTGGTGTTTGTGTTTGAGAAGATCGCTTGACCTCCAGCGGCATTAGAAACATCTCTTTATTATCTTAAGTTTTTATTATTATTCATTTTCTGAACAAGCTAGCCAAAGCTGCTAAGTTTCAGTTTCACACATGGTTAATAAAGGTGTCTGTGTGTGTGTGTGGTCATTGTTTTTCAGTAATTCAGTTGTTTTCTTGTGATGGGCTGATACCTTGTGGGATTGAAGTGTAAAATGTGTGTTTGGTGTAACAGCTGATTTATTACACCACTGATGTTTTTCGGTGACACTTCGGTGGTTTAGTGCATAGCACTGTCGCTTTGCACCTCCGGGGTCCGGGTTTGATTCACAGCCAGCCTCGGGTCGGAGTGCATGGAGTTTGCATGTTCTCCATACTGTTGAATGAATGCGTGTGTGTGGGTGCCCGGAGATGGATTGGCACCCTGGCCAGGGTGTACCCTGCCTAGTGCCCCAAGTCTCTGGGATAGTCTCCAGATCCACAGTAACCTTTTATATAGGATAAAGCGGATGAAACGATATCATTTTTTCACAGTGCACTGAGACACTAATAAACTAATAATCACACATACTGCGTTTCTGAGTGATTCTCTAAGAGCTGACTCACTGACCTCACAGTGAGTTTTGTACTCAGTGTTTTCTAAACTGGTTGTGATTAAGATGAGAGATTTTCCCCATTAAAACTAAAACGAAGCCGAATCACTTCACTCTCCCTCCTGCTGCACATTACATAAAAAATTGGTACACTTGTTAAAGAAATGGGAGTGTATAGAGTCAGCACCGTGTGTGTCTCTGGGCCTCAATGTCGCAGTGATGTCATGGTATGGCTTGATGTCGGAGCTGACCTTTTAGTTTTCTCATTTTAATTTGTCTTAAAATAAGAGTCAGTGTTAATGGTGAAAACTTTATCTGTTTTATATCTGCTTTGGTATTACCCATTGTGTTTTTCTTGTTTTACTGCGTAAATATTTATTGCCTAAACGATCAAAGATTGAGTCTAATGAATGAGTACTTTATATGTAGATTTAATAATTGGGCCAAATATAAGCGATTTATATATTGTTCAGGTACCATTACTGATGATTGGAGTGATCCCTCTAGAGAAAAAAAAGCTGTTGTGATGTGATTTTAATGTGTTCCCAGATGAATAGAGAGATTTCTAACACCCACTCTTTCAACCCCTTATGTATGCCCCTCCCCCTCCAAATTTGCTATTGAAATTTGCCATAGAATTAGTTCAATTCTTTTTTTTTTTATAAAAAGCCCTCGGAGTAACATTAGTTTAATTAGTAAAAATTGTTTTCTGTTTAATACCAAGCAGTTCAGTTGAGCTGTCTTCAATTCATATCTGCTGTTCTTTTACTGATCATTGTGATTTTACTCTTTCCATCTCGACTAAGGACAATTTACCACAAGCTAGGACGTTCCACTCAAAATTCAACAGCGGTCTTTTAGAAAGCAATTCTTTTGTGACAGGGTTTCATCTTTAATTAGCGAGGTCAAGCTACATAGTGATTTATCCCTAATGAATAAATGGAGTGTAAATAAAGTATAATGTTAGGTCTATTTGCACTCAAGAAAACAACAAATGTCAACTATATCTAAAATACTGTACATTATCTTTGTAACTGAACAAATCTGAAGGGTGCGAATAATTTAAATTCAATCAACTTCATTCAAAGTTAGCTGACTAATGGTGCTTTTATCTGCTCAAAGCCAAGACACATTGAGGAGTGGTGACAAGAATTTATGATACTATTTTAATTAAAATTTATAAATCTGATTACTGTAACCATGAGGCAGATTTATTTCCTGGGGTCAAGGACTGGGTTTGATGGTTGAGTTTTATAAACACTTGATGTGAAACTTGATCAGTTTCCCACCCGCAGCTCTGGACAAACTCGCAGATCAGGACCGAGTGCATGCTTACTCAATAGTAATAAATTCTTCAGTTATTTTTCTAACTTTCTAAATATTACATCCAGTCACCCACACTAACAAGCTCGTTACCCTGCTGTCACTACTCTCTCGTCTTTAATTAGCATCATTAATCCAGCTGTGCTTCTGTTAGCGCTCCAATCACTGGGTTATCACTACAGATTATAATGAGCTTGCTGTTCTGGGTGTTTCTCCATCTGCTGTTAAATCGGGGTGTTTTTCTTCCTGTCTATGTAAGAAACTTCCTGCCAGATCGTCATTAGCATGCGTCCCTCGTTTAAACCGCCTCTGCTCACCGTCAGGAAGTCAAACTCTCTCTCTTCACCTTGTGACTAAAGAGAGACGAAGTGAGGAGGCACCAGGTGTGAGTCCAGGCTGAGCTTTTCTCTTAGTAATAAAACTGAAATATGGTTTACCATCTGCTCTCTGGGTGTAGTTAAAACACCCGTTGTATAACACACACACACACAGCTTCGAAATATTTATGCAGATTTTGTGTTTCCCATAAAATATGTATTTTACAGTGCTGATGTTCAATCAGTTTGAGCTGCTCATGCAATTACCTTGAGCTCATAAAAGCCAACATCTTTCTCTCTCTCTACATCTCGTTCCTCCTCTGTATCTTCTGTTCATTTCTTTATCCTTCACTTTCCATCTCAAAAAAGATGACAAGAATAAAGCTGCACAGTAAAGAATTTTGCAGTGAAATAAGACTTAAACCCTGACAGGAGTATTAGGGTTATTTTGCCGTGCAGCTACTGTAATGTCTTTCAAAGGTCAAATTTGATTTTTCATCATTTCAGACAATCAGACAAAGCCCCCTGCCGTAAATCTTCTTTTAAAAATTTTCTCTAGTATGATTCGTCACTATTTGTGACTTTTACAGTATCCCTGAAGAAGAACCTTGGTAAGCCCCGCCTCCCACGCCTTCAGCTCCGCCCACCAGTGGCAATCTCATTCCTGACTGAAGCAGCAGCGGCTATCATTTGCTTATAGTGGAAATGTTCTGAAAACTATTTTAGAAGTTGTGCTTATGGGTATGGGTGTGTGTGTGTGTGTGTGTGTGTGTGTACCTGTTTCTGCATCAGATCCTGAATCTGTCATAGTATCTTAAGTCGTAATGTATTAAACATATTGTTTGTTAGATTTGTGTGTTCATGTTAGACACACACTGAGGCTAGTGTTGCTAACGATAATGATATTCCCGCCACCAACAGTCCTCAGTAATAGCCTTCATTTCCCCCATCCTTCCTTTCGTCTCTTTCTCTTCTTCTTATATCTTCTTACTTCCTCATCATCCCATCTTTCTTTCTTTCTTCCTTTCTTTCTTTCCTTCCTTTCTTCCTCTGTTGTCTCTTTTTTATTTTCGTTCTTCCTCACCTCTCCCTGTGGACCCCCCCCCCTCCCCCCAGTCGTCTCTGAGATGATGTGCTGTCCTCAGCTCGTCCTGCACTAGGGTTCGGTATTGAACTTAACTCATGATCACAAGCCTTGACTTCACCTTTGATTTTAATTCTCCTGCTATGTTTGAGGTTCTCTGTCTCTTCCCCCTTTCTCTCTTTCTATACAGCAAAGCTTGGGAGATAATCCAGAGGGATTCCTGTTTAAAAATGCAGAGAAAAAAAAAGCAAGAAATGTTGGTGCAGAGCCTTTTCATGTCTAGGGCTCAGTGTAGCCTCACTGTATAGCGGCACTGCAGAACGAGCTCCTCTCAGTCTCCAGAAACGTTTACACCATCAACATCATTCAGATGTTAACATTTTCTACATTTTCTATTCTTCATACTTCATAAATATTATCCAGATGCTATCATATTCTCTACTTACTCTTTACAGATTTCCTACTTCACCTATATGCAGATGTCAACATCTCTACTCATTAAAGGCTCATTTACTTCATCAATATTATCCAGATGTTAACAGCATCTCTACTCATTACAGATTTATTTGCTTCATCATTATCCAGATGTTAGCATCTTCTCTATTTACTACAGTCAGAGTACCTACCTCACCATTATCCAGATGTTAACATCTTCTCTACTTACAGTACTAAAGAAAGGTGACCTACCTCACCTTTATGTTAATTTGAACATCTTTACTCATTACAGATATATTTACTTCATCAAAATTATCCAGATGTTAACATCTCCACTTAATAGAGGCACATTTAATTCATAAACATTATCCAGATGTTAACATCTTCTCTACTTACTAAATAAAGAATACTTACCTCACCTTTATCTTAATTTGAACATCTTTACTCATTACAGACATATTTACTTCATATTACCTTTACCTTTTACGTTTATCCAGATGTTAACATCTTCTCTACTTATTTAATTTTGGCATCCCCAAGACAGAAGAGCTAACAAGCTGCATATTAAAAAAAATATATAGTTTCAAGAGAGAGAATAAAGAAAGGCTGGTGAGGGAACAAGTGTTTATAGCTGCTATAGCACAAGTGATAATAGGAAGACTGTTCTTGTATCATTAAATGTGGCTATTAAATTCCTTATAAAAAATACAGTTCAACTTGGATTGCGAGCATAATTAGTTCCAGAAGCGTGTCTGTAGATCAAAAGTATTTATATAAATATAAAGTAAAAATTAAACAAATTGATCTGCACTTAACCTTTGGAAATAATGCTTTTAAAAGAATCGTGACTGAAGTAAGACGAAAGTGGAGAGGAGGAGGGAGGGCTTATTGTGCATCAAGTTAAAATTTCTTAAAGATTTTTGCTCTTCTTGCAAAATGCTTGCCATCTCGGTGAATTTAGGGTTTTATTCCCAGCGCAGTGTTACAGCAGCACGCACACTGCTCAGTGCTCACTACCACATCTGGTGATCATTCACACAGTGAATTTTATGATCTATAGAATAATGTCCAACTCTACTCTTATGAGTCGATTATCTAGCTTAAGGATACAATTTTTTTTTATCATTAGAAATGAATGAATGGATGAATGAGTGAATGGTGCATGAAGGTCAGTGTTTGGATCCAGCCCATGTACCACACTGAAGGAGGATGTTTTAACAAGCCCAGTCTTTATGTATCTTGTCAAGAATAGTGCAGTGCTCATTAATAATAGCTCAGTGAGTCAGAAGGGATGTTTTCCATCCTGATGACCTCGACTGGGATTTTCTCATCTGAATGCATGTCTCTCTTCTCTCTTCCTTCACTCTCAAACCTCTAACCGATTTCACGCTCCATGTATAATCATTAAATTAGCATCTCGGGTCCATTTTACACATCACAGCTTTAATGAGTTTGTTCTGATAAATTCCAGTTTGTGGGAATATCAGATTGGGCCTGATTTCCAAACTGCAGCTTTGGAACCGGTTAATAAATGAATAATGTTCAGATTGATGATGATGATGATGATGATGATGAAGGATTGGCAGGTGATGTCAACTGATTGTCTCCTCATTGCATGTGGTGCATTTTTCTCTTCTGCCGTGTTTCCTTTGTGTATTTTATCGATTCAGCCAAGGCAGCATTTATTTCCTCGTTTTTTTACTTCTTGATGAAGATAACAAAGCAGCTCTGTGTGTGTGTATTAGTGAAAGCCTCCCTCCACCCGTACTCATGATGAGCTGCTATTAACAAACCATCTCACATCATGTGCTGAAATACTGTAGATTGAGTGTGTGTGTATATGTGTGTATATATATGTGTCAGGACTTGTTGACCTCGCCGCTCCCTTTCGCCAGTCAAAGATTTCAGGCGTCTTACACCAACACACACACACACACACACACACACACCATGAAACCAGCACCCAAATTATACACTGCCTGGCCAAAAAAAGTCACACACTAATCTTCCAATCACCTTTAGCATTGATTATAGCATGCATTCTCAGTGGCACTGTTTCCAGAGTTGCATTATTTCTTTTGTCCGAGATCATGTATTGATTTCTGGAGAGACAAAGCATGCTGTGCACTTCTCCAGCACATCTCAAACACTGTCCATAGTGTTAAGGTCACGCTTCTGTGGTGTCCAAGTGTGAAAATTATTCCTCATGCTCCCAGAACTACGGTGGCCGAGAAGTGCAAAACAAAATAACAAAACAGAAAACAGAAAAACAAATTCAAAAACAAAATAACAAAACCTGAAAAACAAGATAAAAAAAAAAACGTAATAACAAAACCAAAAACAAGATAACAAATAAAAAAACAAAATAACAAATTAAAAAACAAAATAACAAAACCGAAAACAGAAAAACAAATTCAAAAACAAAATAACAAAACCTGAAAAACAAGATAAAAAAAAAAAAAACGTAATAACAAAACCAAAAACAAGATAACAAATAAAAAAACAAAATAACAAATTCTAAAACAAAATAACAAAACCGAAAAGAAGATAAATCAGAAAACACAATGATATATCCAGATACGAAATACGAAATGAGAAAATACCATGACAGTTCAGTCAAACCGGAAAAGGTAGGTATAGTTTGCGAATGAAATTCTGTCCCACATCTGTCATTCAAGACATACAAGAAGTACTCTCAAGTCAAATGAATTTTTAAAGCACATTGAACACATCTCAGTTAACCAAAGTGCTGTACAATCCTAAAATACTGAACTGAATCCTTCAATGAAAATACATTTTAATGTCCATGAGGCTGTAGTACTTCCTGTATATTTTGAGATGTCAAAATATAGTGATATGTGATATATAGTGATATAATATAGTGACAGTAATCAGCGATAAGAATTTCATTAGCAAACTATACCTACCTTTTCCAGTTTGACTAAACTGTTGTTGTGTTTTCTCATTACGTATTTCGTATCTTGATACTGTATGTCGTTGTATTTTCTAATTTGTTAAGTTATCTTCGTTTTTGTTATTTTGCTTTGCACTTCTCGGCCACCTTACAGAACCACTCTTTCACGCTCTGAGTCCTGGAATATGTCTATTCCATTAGGGAAAAAAACTCCATAGATGTGATAACCTCTTCATTCAGAACATTCAGGTTGTAAGCTGACTTCACTTTATTGCCATATAACGTTGCTGAGTCTAGACGTGAGCAACGGAAGAAACCCCAGATCATAACACTGCCTCCAGAGACTTGTACAGTGGACACTATACATGATGGATACATTGCTTCAGGTGCTTCCTTTCTTACCCTGACCTATCCATCACTCTAGAATCTGAACTCTTGATCACATGAGCTTTTTCCATCGCTCCAAAGTTCAATCTTTATGCTCCAGAGCAAACTGAAGTCTTTTTTCTGATGAGTCTCACCAACAAGTGGTTTTCTTATGGCCACACAGCTGTTTAGTCCCAAACCTGTGAGTTCTCATTACATTGTGTGTGTATGAAAATGCTCTTACTCTCACTATTAAACATAGCTCTTATTTCTACTCTTCATTTTTTTTCAATGCAACTTCACCAAAAGTTTAAGTGATTTTTTCGACCGCATTTTTTCTGTGCAACTGATGTTTCTGCACTATCCTTCCAGGACCTACTGTAGGAATGCATTGGACAGTTTTTAACCCAATTTCAGTCATTTCAGTTTTATCTCCTCAGTTGTTGTCTTTGCTTAATGCAAACAATAATTTGACTCTTCTGAAATAGAATAGCAACTTTTCCATACATCTTCTCACATGGTTGTTAACAAATGAGAAGATCCTCACTGCATCAGTTAGAGAAACATTGCTGCATCTAAAACATATTAATGACTATAGCAGTTATACGGTTGAAGTCTCCATTGAGTGACAGGAAAGAGGTCCGTTAATACTTTTGCAATGTTGTAAATGGTCTTCCATCATTAATGATGTACTATACTGTGATCTGTGGGAAGGACAACTTGATTCTTTTCCTTTTTTCTGTCTTCCTCACACAAATCTCCTTAAAACTTTCTAACTGTTAACTTTTTGCCTACAAATGAATTATTAATTCATGCTGTTCATTAGATTAAAAAAAAATCATTCACCCTTCACCTGATCCTCCTGACTGAATTTGCATCATCAGAGAGGAAAACCTGCGCTGAAGTCTTCTGACATGTTGACCCAGATGTGCAGACGAAAGCTCCAGACGTGTGCTAACATCCCCAGCCCTGAGACGTGGTTAGAGCGATAATGAGGCTTGTGTAAGTGCAATTAGAGCATTGTTAATGCAATGTAGTCTTTAATTAAATCGACTCTTCATCCCTGCAGCAGAGAGCAGCGATCACAGGCTTTTATTGTTATAAAGCGGAGTGTTTTATCAGATCATCACCGTTATCAGCGTGTCACACAGACTGACAGTACAGAAACACATTGTCTTCTCCCTGAGAGATGATGAAGGAGAGGTGGCGGAGTCTCTCAGCATGGTTATTAACACAGGGTGTTTGCGCGGAGGATCATTGTGACGGCGACGATTTACATAAATCTGCATCACTAATAATGCAGACTTGGTAAAGTCACAGTAAATCTCAAATCTAATCACTGCACATCTCTAAAGTTTTATAAACAGTAATAGAGAATCATATTAAAAGCAGTGTTTACTGATAATTTCTCACCAACTGTATCGTTCTGTATATGCGAGCGATTGGTTACGGAGACAGCGGAAATCAGGACTGTTTCTGTAAATGTAATTTATTTCCATTCGTAACCATGGAAACGAGAAGAATGAAGAGATTGTTGTAAAGCAAGCAGAGTCACAGAGCAAGATCGAAACATCAGTAAACCAATGTTAAAGGAGGTTTAAGAGGAATCCAATTAATTGTCGAAACACAATAATTAACAATCATATGTCAGCTGCTCTCACGAGATCCACAACATCACTTTTTTCAACATATTTCTTTTCAATTCTTAAACCTCCAGTTCCTCTTTCATCTTCCTTTCAACTCCTGAGCACTTCTGGTAGCCCTAGTATCAAGGCGGAGCTACACTTCGAGCATGTTCAAGCATATCTGGGCGGGGCTACGCAAGTATCTCCACCCTAACTATGATGAGGACGTTCAAGCATGCTCCTCCATCACTTTTCCATCTTCTTACATGACAGAAGAAAATACAATATGTTCTAGTTGGTCAAATCTGCCGGTCCTTTCCTGCTACCCAAATTCCTGCACTACTCTACTTTGGTCCTTCCAGTTGTCTGCTCGCCGAGCTCCAGTCCTGCAAATACTCCTGCATTTCCTGTCCTAGTGTTCTGTATTAAGTATGTGATTTGAGTTCAGTCAGCGATGGCCAGGTGATAATGATCAGGAGTCAGAGTTAAGAAAAAAATTAACAGATGTCATAGATGCTAATTAAAAAAATAGGTATACCTCAAAAAAAAAACCAAAAAAAACCCAGCATAATAATTAAACAGTGGCAGCTGCATGTTGAGGATCGCCAGGAAATTGTCATTAGCCACTATTGTTCTCAGACAATTCAAAAAAATTGCTTCAAATCACAGGTCTAATCACATGGTATAGAACCGACGGTGTGAAATTAACTGCCCCGCCAAAGTACACGCCTCCAACAGAATGCGATTTCACATTACAAAGACCCAACACAACTTTCTAATCAGCTCTGTGTTCAAGTAGCCATGTGCTGGAACACACACAAGAGAGGGGTCAAATCTGATGCAAATGGAAGTGCATAACCTGTAAAAGAAAAAACTACTTGTGAGAACAAAGTGGCACAGGAGGGTCTCTATGATTATGCGGTGATTTTTTATTAAAGGAGCAACCAATGATTCTAATCCAATACACTTTTAGTTTAGTTTAGTGAGTATCTCCTCACAGTCTGCTAGTTTTCTGTTCTACAGTATGTGTGGGCTGGAAAAAAAAAAAAATCTTGTGTTTAGTATACACCCCTGGGTTTGTTAATGGAAAACAAAGAAAGTGGTGCAGAATGTGTAATTTAACGCTATTCCAGCCAATCAACACCAGGGGGCGTTTGTCCTTGTTGATGATTTTTAATGTCAGTATTAGACAGCTAGCGCATATTGTTAGTGTCACAGAAAAAAATCTTCATGAATTTTAGGGGTGGAGCTTCTGGAGAGAAGAGAGAGAGAGAGGTGGGTGTCAACAATTTTTCTGCAGTACCATTGACTTCTCCTTCTCCTAAGGCTTATCGACAAATATGATGCAGTTCCAGTCCTAAGCCCAGATAAAATGCGAAGGTTGCACCCGGAAGGGCATCCGGCGTAAATCCTGAACTGAGTTGTTGTGTGGATCGGGTGGTCCACTATGGCGACCCCTTGACAGGAGCAGCCGAAAGTCCAACAACATTTCATTTCATGGTAGCACAACAGTGGTACAGAACCATGCAGACTACCCATCAGCCCCAGCATGTTCACTCTCACCAGTGTCTCGTTTCCACATCGCCCGTATCTACAGTTCATGGTTTATGGTTCTTGTGTTTGCACTTTTCAGATGGTAAACAATCTGCACTTCTGTCAATCCCTGATGTTTTAACCACAGTCAGATTCTCAATTATGTCCTACAGAGAGCCACCGCTGTGATCAAACTGGGTTAAAATAGTTGTTCCAGTGTTTGGAAACAACATGGGCTTTGAACCTCGGTGCACTTGAAACAGTGTGTTTTTGTGAAGCTCCACCACAAAAAGCAACTGTTGCATGGGAATCAAACCACTGACAGCTACAATGGGTATCGTATGTGTGTGTGTGTGTGTACGTGTGTCAACACAAACACATTCACTGCCTGTGGATAAAAAAAACAAAAAAAACGCAACAGTGAAGATGAAAAGAAGCTCAGATGACTTAAGAGAGGGAAAGTCAGCTGATTCACACAGAAACCTCGAGCTGAGAACTGAAGCATTTAACCCGAGAGCGACTTTGTGCCACCTTTATTGCCATCAAACAATAAAAAAATGATCAGAAGGGACATCAAGCTTCTGTAACATGTGATGAACAAAAGCATCAATTCATACCGTCCAACTATAATACATTATAATGTCTTTAATATTGCCTCAAATACACTACAATGCCCCTTATTATACCTCTCACATACTACAGTATAATGCCCTTAATAATGTTTTAATACTTACTAATGTCTTTAAAACACTATAATGCCCTTATTAATGCCTACAATACACAATAATGTCATAGGATACACTATAATAATGTATACAATACACTGTAGTGTCTTTAATAATGCATATCATACACAATATTGCTCATACTAAAGCCTCTAATAGAATATAATGCACTTTATTATACCTATAACACACTATAATGCCCTTAATAATGCCTTTAATACACTAAAATGCCCCTTTTTATATCTATACTACAACATAATCCCCACAATATTGACAATAATACACTATAATGCCCTGATATAATTATTGCCAGGAATACATTGTAGTGCCAAAATTTCTTGCTTTTCGTAAAAATAATATATTTTAGAATTTTTGTTGCCTTAATCCGGGTAATATCATTATTATTCTCTCAGCATGTTTCCTTTAAAAGTCCAGCAGCCGCTCATTAATATTCAATAGCAGTATTTATAGTTGCCTCAATATTTGCTTTCTTTTTTTTAAAGTTTAATAATGACTGCAAGTGTTATTAAGGGGTCATTATAATATAATCTTATCTGAAATGATTAAACACCATTAACCCTTACATTAAATATATATTTTTAATGAACAGTTCCTTTTGATAGCCATGAATAACAAAACTGCAGCACAGTAAGATATATTCCACATGCAGTTATAAAGTTTGATGTAATAATAAAAACTTTAAATGTCTTTCTGCTTCTTGTCAGATAATTGAAGGACTTAAAGACACACACACATCTTAAATGAATAATATTTTATTTAGAAATGGGTCTGTTGTGCTTGAGGGAAGATCTTATTGCACTGATTGTAACCTCACAGGAAACAGAGATGACAATAAGGAAAAGAAAATAAAGAAAGAAAACAAAATAATCTGTAGCAACTTTACTGAATTTATTCCTCGATCACAATCGCCATCGATATATTATTTTTAAAATAATGAGAAATGAGAAATAATAGATGTTCAGAGAGATGCACATCTTTGGAGAGGGAAAGAGTGTGTGTGATGCTGTGTACTAAGATTTATTCTTACTCACGCTTCCTCTCATCTTGTTGTTTCGAAGATGTACACTCGTCACCAAATGTGAATATATTTTACTATAGGACATTAAACTATAATGACCTTAATATGGCCTATAGTACACTACAATGCCCCTTATTTGACCTATAATGCACCCTTGACCATCACTCCCATGTGTGCATCATTCAGTATAAACTGGACTGGAAATGAACACCTGCATTGTACCCGAGCACAGATAAGCTTGCGAGTCAAATATTAAAGTCCACCGTACCTGAATATGGAAGTGGGCCGCTGTTTAATTCAAATAAATAAAATGTTATTTACACAATACTTTTAACAATTGGTCATTGTCGCTCGCAAGCAGCTTCACAGAATCAAAATATCAGGAAATATGCATAAATTTTAAAGATCATATTGTGCGTGATGAGCAAGCCTAGGGGGCAAGGAAAATCTCCATGAGAAGACAATAGGAAGAATCCCTGAGCGGAAGCAGATTCAACAGGGAATCAGCGCTGACTGTTTATTGGCTCCAGCTCTGTGCGTACTGCCACCTGCTTTCCTGTAGAATGTAAACACACAAATATACCAATTGTGTATAGCGAGAAAGCAGACTAAAGTGTAAAGTGTTGTTTTTGAATATGTTTTGTTATGTTTTGTGTATTCGCAGTCTGTCATGTCTGAGTGTGAAAGCTCTGAGTCCAGGACAGACCTGTTTTCTGTTGTTGTGCTTCTGTTGAGTTTATTTATTTATTTTTGGTAAAGTGCACTGAAAAGCATGGACTGAATAAACATGAGCTCAGCTAAAGTTCCCCCTGCCTCCAGAATCTTCCTCCACACTCTCACACACTGGCTGGTACAGATCATTCTATACACGATTTATTTAATGACAAACGATATTTAACACTTTAGCATAAAACACGCTTTTTGTTAGGCTAATGTATGGGTTCTGAGAATTAAGGCTATAATATGACCTTAATATTGCCTATAATACACTATAATGAACTTAATATTTCCTATAGTACACTACAATGCCCCTAATATCGTCTGTAGTACACGATGATGCCCTTATTATACCCATAATGCACTATAATGACCTTAATATTGCCTATAATACACTATAATGACATTAATATTACCTGTAGTACAGTACAATCTCACACACTAATATTGTCTGTAGTATACAGTATATATAATACAATATATTGCCCCTATTAACACCTATAATTCACTCTAATGCCCTATAATCTAAGTACCTCTGATAATGCCCCTAATATTGCCTACTAGATGTGCCCACGACTTCGTTCGCATGGAATTTAATTGCACACTCATGAGTGCATATTAAAAAATGTACAACGCTATCTGTTGAATTCTGATATGAAAAGGTTGATTTTTAAAAATTATATAAAAGCGTTTTCCATTTAAAATTCAAAGCAGCATATCTTCTCTTCTCGTGGGCCGATTACAATGAAACAAAGCTTATATGTTACATCGAGCTCGGCCAATTAGATCTGTGAAAGCCATATTAAAATTTGTTCAGTAGTTTTTACGTGATTTGTGCACAAACATAAAGATAAACAGACAGACAAAAAACATCTTGATGTGGTCTATTACTCATCATATGTCCCCCCAAAAATCTTTAATGTACAGACTTCACAGTTTTATTATATTGTATGTGTAGATGATACACAATAATGCCCTTAATAATGTCTATAATGCACAATAAAACCCCTCATTATACCATTAATATACTTCATTACCTCATTTAAAATATAATCAAATGCTAAGATAATGATTTGGTGTCGTGTAGTCATGGCATCATCAAGGGATTTATGTCCAAAAAAAGCAGTGTGCGTAAAATACACCTCCTAGAGAACTAGGAGTAAAGATTAATCATCTTGTGCAGTCACACACTTGGAAGTGTTTGCTGCTTTATTGCAGGGTTTGTTTTGTGTGCGTGTGTTCACAGGATACGTTTATACACAGTGCATTGTTTTCTTTCCTTTTTTTTTTATTCCCTGACTGACTCAGGGAATTACATGTGAGGTTATAATCAGAGCAATGCACTTTTCCCTCAGGCAAGAAAACCACTTTAAAATGAAATTTATTCTATTTTAGTGATATACATGGACATGTGTGAGTGGTTTCTATAGATTCTGGTGTCTTTAAGGCAGACTTTTACAGTAATGGGGTAGCTACAGTAACTGGAACAACTAAAACAAGGAGGCGAATACTTATGCAAGGCACTGTAACAATGTTAGACTTACATACACTTCAACTATGGATTTTAAAACCAATAATAATAATTATGTTTATAATAAGGGACTGGATTCTAAGATGCTGGACATGCTGAAAAGTTTCATGCTTTAAACATAACATTTCGTCTTTTACAGTCTGTCAGTAAGATTTGTTTCTGGATATTTTATCATGCATGGCCTGGTCACTCATGCCACATCCTCAGTGTGGTCTTTGTTAAAATTTTATGAAACAGTCATGGGGTTTAGGAGTTGTGATTTCACACTTGTGTGTGATGAAGTCTGTCATTCGAAAACACTGCTGGCTTTGAGGACACAATAATCCCTCAAATACACAAACATCAGGGTTGTGTAACTCAGTGTGGCGAATCATGAGGACTGGGTGTGTGTGATCTCAGTCTGCTGTTACAAACAACTTGTAAAGTTTATCACAGTGTATTAGTTAGCTCAGATTAGCTGCTTAGATGTTGTTAGCCATATCATTTGTTATCAATGCCCAAAGGTCTTGACCGACAGGCATTTTTCCATATACACCAATCAGCTATAATATTCACATTGATTATCAATTATGAACTATTATCAGTTGTCTTGATGACAAGATTGTGGCACCCAAGGTTCATCCATGCCGGTTAAGTCTGGTACCATTGAAAAGCCAATGCAGCACAATGTGCCAAAAAAAGTCAATCCTAGCCATGATAAAAAGGCACCAGACCACCCAGTGCACCACAGCACACCACACATGGGGCCCAGCAGGTCAAGAGCCCAAGACCACTAACCTTGCGTCCAAACTCCCCAAATCCCAATCTGATCAAGTCCCATGGGATGTGTTGGACAAACAAATCCAAACCACGGAGGCCCCCACCCCACAACCCATAGCACCCAAAAGATCAGGTGTTAAAGTCCTGTGCCAGACACCACAGCACCCCCGAGAGGTTTAGTGAAGTCATGCCCTATGGTGGTTAATGTTATGGCTGATCGGTGTACATGACATAATCAGAACTACGTATACAGTATAAAGTTAGTTAAAATTGAAGATAAATAATAAATAGATGCTCAAAGTGCGATAATTTAAAAGCAGCTACGAAGCTCTGTACCCATGACTGAATATCATTCCATATTTGTGTCATAAGCTGGACACAATGCTGCTGAATTCTGGATTCTGATTGGTCAGAAGGTGTTTGCCTCTCACAGTAGTGCAGCTGCAAGTTACAGGTTAACACTGCAAACTAAGTAGTAAGTGGTTGTTTCTACAGTAACAGCTCATTCACACAGACACTCCTCATATAGTCTCCAGTCATAAACCTAAATAATGACTAAAATCACAAAAAATGATCATAGCTTTTCCAGGCATTATTATTATCATTATAAAAAAAAAATAGCTTGATGTAATTGTGTAAACTTTGCTTGAAAAGCCGAGCACAGTTGCAGCTTTCTAATTATGAAAAGGGCAATAGTGTTTGTGTAACCCAGGACACAAATTGCTTAATTAAAAATCTCACCTTTTTACTTATAACTAGTTTCCAGAGTACTTAAATCATGACCCCAGTCTGACTAAAAACTTTGTATCTTATTTTTATATGTGTATGAGTCTTGAATTAAATGATGTGCATGTGGGAAGTAAGCAGTAATGGGGGAAAAAATTAGTTTCAGAGTCATTGGTTGAAAACATGCTTTTACTCAGGACATAATTAGCCTTCTGATTTTACAGTAAATAATATTTAATTGTGTGCTTGTGTGTGCGTGTGTGTGTGTGTGTCTGTGTGTGTGTGTCTGTGTGTGTGTGTAAGTGTGTTGTTGTCCGTTTGGCAATTACCTAAGACATAAATAAGGAACAGGGAATTCGTCTTGTTTTCTGTAATGTATGACTTACAATTTGTCAAGCTTGCCTTTAGTTCCTGTGAGTATAAAATAATGGCAAAAAATAGCAAACTGTTATTCCTGTGGTCTTTTAGTATATTATATAGAAAAGCTTTCACTCTCCCTGCTTGCATAAACTATGTGTGCACTCTTTATAAAGGTGATGAGAAGGCGACATAATTGTCCATGAAAAATGTAAAAGACTCATAAAATAAATACCACCATCAATGCCATACCAATACATTTAGCATTTGAGAAACAGGCCTCATTCTGTGTTTTATTATGAAATAATGAGACACACAGGAACCTGAGTAGGAGTCTGTGGGATGGTTCTTACCTGTCTTATATCAGATTTAGAAGACATGAGCTTTGTTACTGATGGTAACTATGGACCGATCAAATCACACTGACATATGGAGTCCCTCAGGGTTTATATTCTCTGCCTAGTCAGTTTAATTCCGATATGAGAGAGAGAGAGAGAGAAAGAGAGAGAAAGAGAGAGAGACACACACACAAAAATCAGAAAAAAAAACTGGTGAACTATTGGTTATCAACAGCTAATCTATCTCTTTCTCTCTACTGTATATATATATATATATATATATATATACAGTGGGGAAATAAGTATTTGATTCCCTACAGAAATGAAGGGTCTATAATTTTTATCATAGGTTTATGGTAAAAGGATTGAGACAGAATATCAACCAAAAATCCCGAAAAAGCACAGTATACAAATGTTATGAATTAAGTTGCATTTCAATGAGGGAAAGAATTATTTGATCCCCAAGCAAAACATGACTTAGTACTTGGTAGAGAAACCCTTGCTGGAAAGCACAGTGGGAAGACGTTT
>JAQMYJ010000023.1:33827278-33843221 GCA_030014305.1 Clarias laeviceps | reverse complement strand
TATATATATACAGTATCTATATCAACAATAAATTAAAACTAGTTTGTAAGAACATTTTGTGCGCGCACACACACACACACACACACACACAAACACACACACCAGCTGTAAAAAGGTCCTACTGAGACCTGTAGGAGGTGAATGAATGAATGAGTGTGTGTGTGTGTGTGTGTGTGCATGTGTCTGTGTGTGTGTCTATGTGTGTGCATGTGGGAGGTGGAGCTCTCTCCCTCCTCTCTCCTCTTCTGAATCTATAAATGCGACCCATCTCCAGTCTGCGATCTCACACTCTCAGTTTCCTGTCGTGCCCAAACACGATTATTATTAAATGAAAATAATTTTTGGAAGATAAATAATAATAATAATAATAATAATAATTCCTGCACTCTGGAAGCACACAGCAGTTCAGGTGAGTGGGAGAGTTTCATACTTCTGCATACTTCTCTACTAAACAGTGTGCTTAATAGAACATAGCTTTCGGTCGGGTGCTGACGCGTCGCCTTGGCAACCCTCTCAACCGCATACTTACGCACTAGATAGTGTCTAAAAATAGTGTGCAATTAAGCTAGGGTACTAACTCTGCTTTTTTTAAATGACAGCTTTTAAGTGTCATGACAGAGCTAATAAATACTAATTAATTCACTTGGAAGTTTAATTATTAAACATTTAACACAATGGACCATGAGAGGAGACATTAAACATTAATGAACAGCATACTTTAAGACTTCTTAATACCCCAGTTTTGTGTTTTTGTTTTAATTTACTTGTACTGAACATGAACAATTTCTCTTTTGTGTTGCATAACAACAGAGGCAGCTAATTAAATAAAGTTGTTTAGCTTGTTAGTGATGTTTTATTGACTGCTGGTAATATTTTAAAGATTAATTTTGGATTCAGTAATTACATTTTCAGGTTATATATATATATATTAGGTATATAGTAAAACTAATTAATAAAATTCATTTGGTTAATGGTTGCTAGTGAAATATTTTCTAGAATTGTCATAGTTAGTAAATTAACATAAATACAATTTATGAAGAAAACATTGCTGCATGAGGATTCACCAAATTTAGAATAATCTTTGCTAGTTGTTAGCACTTCCCCAGACGAAATATTAGCAATTCTTAGAAATATTGCTAACGACTAGCGAAAGTGAATTAACTAGCTAACACTGGGTGAGCACAGGAAAAAAATGTTATGTGTAGTATAAATAAACTAAAATAAGTAGTTAGCAATGATTCTTTCAGTCATTTCAGTCATGTTAGAAATCCGTTTCCCAGAATAAAGTTTACATTTTTACGCCATTTTGGTTTCGGACTGTGATCCATGCTTTTTAAATCGACACCACAAACATTTGTAAGATGAGAATACTTTTGAAGTAACCAAATCATGAACCAGGCTAACAACAATTATGCTAATTAGGATGCTACAGAGGAAGGAAGGTAGCTTTGTAAAATTCTACATAGCTTCCTTAAACTGTTTGTTATTCTTAAAAAGATATTTTAAAAAACTTTCCAAATAATAAAAAAAAGGGGTTATCACACTATCACACTTATGATGCTGATAGATTGAGAGAACGGCTATGAGGAAAGGTGGAATCCTGAATGATGAAACTTAAAGAAAAACAATCTTCCTTGAGCATCAGTTTTAGTGAAAGGAAGGAAGGAAGAGGCTGACAGTTTGATAAATAAATAAGAAAAAAAAAAGTATTGACATGAAAAAGAAGAAAGTAGTTAAGAAAGTAAGAAATGAATGTATGGGTAAAATAGGAAGATGAAATAGAAATGAAATAGAAGAAGAAAAGAGAAGGAAAATTGTACAGGTTTAAAGAAAGAGAGAGATTTGAAATACAAATAAATGAAAAAGCTCTGTGTTCAATGGCAAGATGACATCTTCACAGGTATGAAAGCATCTGCTGCTCTGGTCTCTCTCTCTCTCTCTCTCTCTCTCTCTCTCTCACTCACACACACACGGACACACGGACACACACGGACACACACAGTGTAGGTGGGTGGGTGTCAGTAAAGCACTTAGTGCTGGTACACAGTCTCACAGGAAAGAAAGGATGAAATAAGAGAGCAGAGTGACTTTAAAAGTCAGAGTGATGTGTTAACTCTTCTGGGTAATTAGACAAACAGAAGAAGGTAAATACAGATTAGTTTAGAGTCTCTGAGAAAATGAATTCGCTCCATTCCATGAAAAAGTTTTAAATTTTATGTCATGCAGCTTAGTGTCAGGAACCTTTAGTCATCATTCTTACCGAGTGGTGATCAACAATTGGGTGTTGGGGCACATGGTGATTAGTATGTGGCCATTGAGACACAGTAGTGATCAGTTATTGGGTGTTGAGACACAGTGGTGATCAACGGTTGGGTGTTGGGCCACAATGGTGATTAGTAAGTGACCACTGAAACACTGTAGTCATCAGTGATTGGGCGTTGAGACACAGTGGTGATCAACGGCTGGGTGCTGGGTGGTGATCCATGATTGGTTGTCGGGGAACAGTGGTGATCAGTGATTGGTCATTGAGACACAGTGGTGATCAGTGATTGTCTATTGAGACACAGTGCTGATCATTTATTGGGTGTTGGGACACAGTGGTAATCAGTGACTGGGTCTTGAGACACAGTGGTGATCAGTTGGTCATTGCGACACAGTGGTGATCAGTGATTGGTTGTTGATACAGAGGTGATCACTAACTGGGTGTTAATACAGTGGTGATCAGTGATTGGTTATTGAGACATAGTGGTGATCACTAACTGAGTGTTGATAAACAGTAGTAATTAGTGATTGGTTGTTGATAGAGCGGTGATCATTATTGCTTATTGAGACACAATGTTGATCAGTAACTAGATGTTACAAATGTTTGTGGTGTTGATACACAGGTGATCAGTAACTGCATGATAATCCACAGTGGTGATCAGTGATTGGTTGTTGATACGGTGGTGATCAGTGATTGGTTGTTGACACCAAATGCCGATCGATGATTGGTTATTGGTGTGCAGTGGTGATCAGTGATTGGTTGTTGGGACACAGAGGGATCAGTGATTGGTTGTTGGTGTGCAGTGGTGATCTGTGATTGGTTGTTGGGACACAAATCTAGCAACACATTTGTTTCAAATCTAGAAACAAAATTGATAACATAGATCCTAATTAGAACTAAAAAGAGTGTGGTTACAGTTACAGTGTGAGCATTTCATGAGTCACCTTCTCCATATCAACACAAAACCAGTTCCAGCAAGTGATTTTCCATAAAAATAAAATTAAAAGCAACCTAAATTAACATGAGGGATTTTCTGCTCACCTTTAGGTTAATTAGAAAACAAGCCAGCTTGTGACAGCAAACTTCCTGAGCAGTCTCTGTGTGATGTGGCTAATGAGGATCACAAACGGATGCTTTATTGTTTAACAACAGCTAACAAACAGGCTGCAGAGGAATACACAGACATGAAGACCTTGAGGAAAAGCTTAAAATTTACGAGGAAAAGCAGTCTGGTGTGAGCGGCTCTGCACTACTGTGTGGGTTTATCTGAAGACCATGCGTTCAGCCGGCCATGTCTGACTCACTGCCACACGCCGTGTTAAATCCCCAGTGTGGGCGGCAGTTAATTTGTTCCCGCGACTTTGAACTTGGCCTTGGCGTCAGACGTCACCAATCCTTGGTAACTATAGAATAAGAACCCTGACAGGCTTATAGAAAGAAAGATGCAAGTCTGTTCGGATTTACGTTTGTTTCTTATTCATAAAAAAAAAAAAAGATTAATAATCCATCAAAAGAGTAGAACTGGGTCAGAACCCTCGGTCTCCAGCTCAGCACAGAAGCTTTTGTTTCCATCACAGCTCTTATTTTCATGTCACACTTTTGTTTATGAGTCATGTGGAGGTAAGCGGGGCTCTTCATGAAGAACCATTTCTGCATGAATCTTATTTTTAACAGTGCTGTCGACCTCTGGATCCTGATTGGTCAGAAGGTGTTGATTAATTTTCTGTAACAGCAGCCATAACAGTAGTGAAGGTTTATATTAATGCTTTTAGAAAAAAAAAACTGAGATAATTAGAAAACCTCAGTGGATTTTTTCCGGTCATCCGTGTAAGAATATTATCTAAAAGAAAAGAATTCTGACTCACAGCATAACAAGTGTGACCCTTTTTGCAAGTTCTGCAAATTGATGTGAAGATAAAAAGAAAAGCAGAGGAGGAGAAATTCAATAGACGTATTTTAAACAGACCTGAGAGACGTGCGCTGAGAAGCTGGACGCTGATGCTCTGATGAGCTGATGGAGCTGGCCGAGATGGTGTGAGGTTTCTACCTAATCCTCCACATCTGGAAACTCCTGGACCTCTTTTTTTCGAACAGTAAACACAGCAATGCTTAAGTATTTACACAAGCATTGTGGTGTTCATGAAAACCAAAAAGAGTTTGTGTAAATTCCCATATAAGGAGACTCAAATTCTATTACTTACAGTCGTTTTCAGCTCACTTTTTATGGAGTTTTGTGGGCGTGGCAGAAAGTCAACCAACTGTAGTGTAAACATGCTTGGTAACTGTACACTAATTAATGAGTTCAGCTACGGTTTGTCTGCTTTATCTGTCCAGTTTTATTAACTTGAATTATATTATTCTTGGAAGTTTTAAAGAATACTGTTTACTGTCACAGTTATTCACATTTTCATTTAATATTATTTATCGCATGATCTTCAGCCTTGATTTGGAACACCCCAAAATTTTGAGATAATAGAAGATGAATAGAAGGAGACTTACTAGGAGGTTTTATTTTTTTTCCACCTGGGGCTTCATTAAGCAAGAATAAAATCATTGAATAAGATGATTGTGTGAGTCAGCGTCTTAGCATTTTGCAGTGTTATTAATCATCTTATTGTTATAATCATTGTGGGATTTAAAAATGTCAGATCTGAGTCAACGTTGCACGAGGAGGCTTAATTTCCTACTTACTTACACTCCAAAAAGCCACTGAAGTCCTCTGTGCTATTCTTACCTGTTAAGGAAGAGATCATCTGTCTCAGCTGCATGATAACTAGCCTTTTAACTTGTAATATAGATCTGGTAATATAGAGGGTGGCCAAACGTCTAGATATACAGGGAACCAATCAAATATGGAAGCAAAATAGTCTCATTAATAATTCACACAAAAGACATGATGCACACATCCGTGGAACCCAATTCACGTGCATGGAAAAAAAAATATATATCATTTTTAAATGTTTTAATTTTCAGAGTTTTCATTTTCCTCTTCACAAAAACACAATTCACAGATGTACAACTGTGTACAAAATTTTTGAATGCTTAAAATTCAAGAGTATCATGTATCATGGACTGTGAATGTGAAAATCGTCTTTCTTGTGTGAATTGCGCAATCTGAATTAACTACGGAAATTAAAAACGGAAATGAAGTTTTACCTACTCAAACCAAGAACAGGATGCACGTGTAAGTTATTATTTTATTTCATAATGTTTCATTAATGAACTAACACAGCTAACCACTTTATCATCTTGTTTTGCTTCCATAATCAAATGTTGTAAAATTTTAAGAATCCTATTCTTATGTAATTATTAGAGATTAAGAAAAATCGTTCTGTTACTCCAAAATATATTTTTTAATTTATTTAATTAAATTTTTTTTGAGAGAAGTATATCTTTTAAATTTGAGTTGGTAAAATGTTGCAGTTCCTCTATAATCCTTTAGGTGGTCTGCTCTAACGCTCACACATTGGCAGGCGACATTGGTAGGAGCAAATTATTTGCTGTGTTTGTTTAGAATTTTAACAAAATCTTGGGAAAATTATATTAAATGAGGATATTTATAATATCGTAATACAGAAACGCAATAGACATCAAATCGGCACCAGGGTATCATATCAGCTGGTGCTTCATGAATTCTGTCCCTAATAATTATACAAAAGTAAACCTACAGAGACGAGGGATAGTTATATTCCGTAGAGCTTTTTTAACACATTCCAGCAAAGACAACATTACTATTCCATTCAATCAGTGTGAGCTACAGGCAGCAATGTTGAAATGTTACGTTTGACAATTGTCGAGTCATCAAATAAATTAGCGGGAATGTAAGACTTAATTTGAAACGTTGTTTTTACTTGAGTCTACAAATTAATGAGCAAACAGCCTCTGAGTTAACTTTGATAGGAAGTGAAGAAAGTGTTGCTTGGCAACGTTTGACTCTAAACCTGTACAAACTGTTTTTGTTTTTTTGAGCCGAGAAGAAGATTGAAGAATTCACAAACAGAAATACACAGTCTGGTGTCTCCAAACACCGAGTAAATATGAACATGAAAGTCAGTCAATATTAGCATTAATTATTAAAAGAAAAAAAGTTAGTGCACTAAAGCGATGTTGATTCCACACTCCCCGAACCCCCACTTCCTACATCTATACATTACAGTTGCTTCATACACTACCAGTCAAACGTTTGGACACACCTTCTAATTCCATGGTTTTTCCTGATTTTTATTTCTTTCTACATTGTAAAACAATTCTGAAGGCATTCAAAATATGTAATAATCTTCTGTGAGCACTGAGATGTGTCTGCTACTTAAAGCCTTCATAACGGCTCTGAGATGCTGTTTGTTAATTGGTGATTTCTGAGGCTGGTAACTCTAAATGAACTTCTCCTCTGCAGCAGAGGTAAGTTTTGGTCTTTCTTTCCTGGGATGGTCTTCATGAAAACAAGTTTCATTATGGTGCTTAATGGGTTTTGTCCAGTGCATTCGACTTCATAGTGTGATTGGCAGTGTTGGGTGTAACGCGTTACAAAATACTTGAATGACTTTTTTGATGTAACGAGTAATCTAACGAGTTAGGTCCGCCAATTACTCAGTTATTTAGTGACTTTTTCAAAAATGTAATCTGTTACTTAGACAATTTATGTAATCCGTGAGCCAGACAGCAGTCATTTCGTTATTGTGTGTGTGTATGTGTGTGTGTGTGTGTGAAAGTCATCCTACAAGCCCCGCCCCCGATAACCTGCCCCCCTCTGTTATTCCTGCTGTTATACCCTTATCTCACCTGAGCAGTTTGACTTACGGTAAGAAGTTGTGTTAGGCACTGTGAGTCGTCGCGAGTGACTGTCCGACGTTCCACGAAGTTCTGCAAGGTTTTCATGGACCGACGCGTGAAAAGATGGAAACGTAATCACGTAATCAATTCATCGCGAGCGCCAAAACTTGCGGTGAATCATGTTGAACCGTACTTACGGCCACGCGTAGGTGAGATAGGGGTTTTAGCACTTAACAGATTATGGGCCAAACTTCACTGAGTGATGATGGTAGAGTAATTATAAAGGTCTTGATTAAAACAACATGCATGAGGAGTTTCATTTTCTGCAATGGAAAAGTACTCGAACTAGTTACTTTTATCAGAAAGTAACGCGGTAATGTAACTGATTACTTTTTAATTTTGTAATGTAATTAGTTACTTTAAAAAGTAACGTCGCCCAACACTGGTGATTGGTGTTTGTGTGCTTGCGTTAGGGTTAGGTACACATCTAGTGTGATTGCTACATAAATGCAAAAAGTCTCGTCATGATGATGCGAGGAAACTATTTCACCATGCAAAGTAAAATTAGTGGAGCTCTAAATCAAAAAAATTATTTTAGGTTCCATGTTCCAAAAAAATATCTACAAAAATAGCAATTTGGCATCCCACAAGGTTCCATTTCAGGCACAGTTGTTGCACAGTTTCCTAATTGGAATGCAATTGATGTTCGTGTTTTTAATTTATAATTGTTAAATCTTATGACTTGTAGCAAGATTTATAATTGTTCATTGACAACGGTGAGCAAAGTGCATAAATCCTGTACTTGAGTAAAAGTAAAAATCCTGTACCTCTACTAAAAGTAGAGGTTAAATATTACTCAAGTAAAAGTCCTCTATTTATATTTATACTGGAGTACAAGTACAAAAATACTTTCCTTCGAATGTACTTAAACTCAAAGTACTGAGCTTAGGGAATTGGTGAAGTAGTGGTTGGTTTCTGACCTATCATTCTATTGGCCCGGGTTTAATTCCCACCCACTGCCCAAACCCCAGCTACTGGATGCAATTCTGGTCCCAAGCCTAGATAAAATGGGAGGGTTGCAATAGGAAGGGCATTTAGTGCAAAACTTATGCAAAGTTGTGTGCTGAGCTTGTATTATCTCACTATAGCATTGAAAAATAAAAGTCTCCCCTTCTCTCTCTCTCTCTCTCTCTCTCTCTCTCTCTCTTTGCTTCCTCACTGTAAACATGCTCTTTTGTTGTTATCAACAACCATCTCCACTTCTGATTTAAAACACCTGCTACATTGAGCGTTTCATGGGGAAGATTATGGAAAATTACGCAATTTTGTATAATAGTCAGCTGGTGGCTTCGAATGCTACACACCACTGCTATTACGTAACACAACACCATGCGCAAATATGTAGTGAAGCAGAAAGTACAAATATCCATAAGCTCAGATCAAAGTACATGTACTTAGTTACTGTACCATCCACATCTATTCATCGATGATTGAATAATATTTGGCTTGCTTTTAATATGTTTTATTCCTTTATAAACCCGTAAAAAGTATTCGTAAAATTGTACTTAGGAAGCATCTATAGATAAATATTATCATAGTATTTTACTAATGCAGCTTTTCTTCTCAAACTGCTTCTACTGAGGAACATAATAAGTGAAAGATGAGCTACCAGCAAGATACATAGTGAGAGGACGTACACAGAAAACCTGCACACCCGCACACACACCCACCCCCCGAACACACACACACACACACACACACAAAACGTTGAACAGTCAAACACAATAAATAGCAGACAGGTGGTACAACTCCTGCATAGGTATGTCTCATCCAGAGAGAGAGAGAGAGAGAGAGAGAGAGAGAGAAAAGTCAGAATAGAAGCCTGAGGACAAACCAGTGGAGGGTGGACAGTTGAGAACACTCATGTTTAGGTTTCTGATTGATGGACAGATTGCATTAGAATGAGAGAGAGAGAGACAGAAAGACAGAGAGGTGGGAGGAAAGGACTGATGACCTTAAGCCTGCTGAGGCTTTTACAAACACACACAAACACACACTTGTCTCTCATCCCTGCCGAGTCCTACATACTTACTATTTTTGTCTCTGCTCTCAGAGTAAAGAAAGATAGTAGAGAATTTCTTAGGTTTCATGTATTAAAATAATGGATTGTGTTAAAAAAAAAAAAACTGTGCTGAAGCATGACGATACCCAGCCTGACCAGGATGCCAGGAAACCCAAGGTGACATAAATATTTTAGCATTCAGGACACAGCCAGGAGATGTTCAACCCCCCAGGCAGATCATCTGCTGCTACAGGCTGAGAAACGTGGCCAGGATTGCTAATTTTAGCTCAAAAACTGTGCGTTTTATTATTTTGTCTCTCTTTGTTCACTTGCCTGCTTCTCATTCAAGCTCCATCTGGGTTTCTGTGAGGCTGCTTTGTGGGGAGATCTGCTGTACACATGAAACAGGATTAAAATGACGTTTCAGCTATAAAACACACTAAAATAACACTTTAGCTACAAACACACTTTCTAAATGGAGCAGTCGTGACCGTACTGATGATCGTCACGGCATTGGATTATTGTCTGCAGGTATTTGTGCTTTAAAATGCTGTGGTGAAAATTTTGAAACTATTTTACAAGTAATGATAAAATTTTTTTCAAAGTTTTCAAAGTTTCTTTTTGCTAAGTAGGAATTGAGGCTCACACCCATACACGCACACACGCACACACACACATATATATAATGGTTGGCCCTGTCGCCTTGCACCCCCAGGTCCTGGGATCGATCCCTGCGTCGGGTCTGTGCGCATGGAGTTTGCAGGTTCTACCATGGTTGTACAAATGGGAATAAATACAATGGTCCCTAGTTGGACTACAGAGGTTCCTAGATGAATGGATGGATATACTGTATATAATGAGAAATTATGAGCTTTCCAAGTTTTGAATCATCAGATTATAACTATATATAAACTATAATCTGTATATAAACAGCAGGAAATATTATACTGCAAAAGAACATCCATCCATCTGTAATGCCAGGATTAAATAGGGCGATAAGATGAGGAACATGCAGCCATTCTGCTTTAAATATTTTATCGTTCTTGTGTTTAAATTTGACATGATATCTAATAAAAGAGGATGTGTGTCACATTAAAGATTCTTCTCCTCCTTACATGTGTTCAGTCTCGTTTTTCCTATTCCTATTTTAATAGCGGGAGAAAGCGATGAAAACTCATCAAGCATTATTACAGAGTGATGGAAAGATCATCGAGACCCGTCGAGTGAAAGTGTCCAAAATGTGCCTGTAAGTGCCTTTAATGCGCTGCAGGTGTACGTCAGGTCGGACTGCAATTAAGTGCTGTAAGGTTTATGTGTAAAATTCAGCCGATTGTGTCATTGACAATTGTGTAATTGACAATTTGCAGAGCGTAATGTTATCGCTAAATCTCTGTACATAAAGCTAAAGGTCATGTTTATTCAAATTCGTCGTCCCTGTGCTTCAGGCTAATGAGCAGAGTAACAAGCAGAATCACTGGGACATGGCTGCGGTTAATTATAAGCTTCTGATTCAGAAGCGTGATAAAGACAAGCTGTAATTTTCTTCTTTCTGTAATTTATTTCAACATTCTGATTCTCTATGTTCAGGCCAAGGTCAGCTCCTGTTAAAGAGTTTCAGTTATAAAATATGATTCAGAGCGCAGTCACATTGTTGTACTGTGGTGGCATGGTGACTCACTGGTTAGCACTGTCACCTCACACACGTGATCACGGGGTTGGGGTTTAAATCTCAGCGTTGGTCAGTGTACATGTAGTTTGTGTGTTCTTCTCATGCATAGCGGATTTTCTTCCTGAGCACATCCTTTGTAGCCTGATTGGCATTGCCAAATTGCCCTTATTGTATGTGTTGTTCCCTGTGATGTTTGGCACCCCATCCAGGAGTTTCCATGGATTAGGCGCCAGCCACCCCGCACCCTTTTCACGAGAGTCTTTCTGTCTGAGTAGTTTTTCCAATAATTTCCCTGAATTCTAAATTCCTCCTTGTAACCAGCTTCTATCAAACCATAAAGATCTGAAGAGAGGAACATGTCTATGAAAGAAGCCCTCAGTGCATGTCAGCACCCACGCCATCCTGATGAATTATTCCTTTTAGAAAGCGCATGTAAGCACAGTTAGGTAGATCTCACAAAGTTTCATATATCAGTGTGAAAACTGGATCAGGCCACAGAGTTAAATTCTCAGCTCTCACATGCCTACAAAGCTCTGACTGAAGCCTTAGCTGGAGGACACGTCTAACACATGACCACCGCCAAGTCATATCATATGCTGTATCAGCCTGAAAATGCTGGAAACACATGCATATCATGGGGAAAAAAGCACATTCTGATTGGTTGCAAAAATTATGACGGAAGGACCACAAATTTTTCTTACACTAAATTACAGATGGTGTTGATTAATTTTCTATAACAGTCAAACCAAAGAAGATGTATTGGATTACATTTGTTTTTAAGATGATGTGGCTAATTTACAACCTTCTCTTACGCAGGGCAATGAAGCCATATACCCCAAGCCACTGACTCCCTGAAAGCTCCAGGACCTTTACCCTCAATCGCTTCACCAAGATGAACTTCTCCATGACCACTACTGTCAGCCCTTCTGTCTGGAGCTTTATGGGTAATTCCAGTCAAGATGTCTACTCCATGAACATCACCGAAGCTCCTCCATCTCGGACAAAATCCAAAGTGTGCGAGCAGCTAAACATCACCCCTGAGGTCTTTCTCATTCTGGGCATCATCAGCTTGTTGGAGAACATCCTGGTTATCTGCGCCATAGTGAAGAACAAGAACCTGCACTCACCCATGTACTTCTTCGTGTGTAGTCTGGCAGTGGCGGACATGCTGGTGAGCGTGTCAAATGCCTGGGAGACCATCGTCATCTACCTGCTTAGCAATCAACAGCTGGTGGCAGAAGATCACATCATCAGACAGATAGACAATGTCTTCGACTCCATGATCTGCATCTCTGTGGTGGCATCAATGTGCAGCCTCCTGGCCATCGCTGTGGATCGCTACGTCACCACATTTTATGCGCTGCGCTACCACAACATCATGACCATAAAGCGTGCATCACTTATCATTTCCGGGATCTGGACCTTTTGCACGGGATGCGGCATCGTCTTCATCATCTACTCCGACAGCACTCTCGTCATCATATGCCTAGTGTCCATGTTTTTCATCATGCTTGCGCTCATGGCCTCACTCTACACCCACATGTTCATGTTGGCTCGCTCACACGTCAAGCGCATTGCTGCTCTGCCTGGATACAACTCCATCCACCAGAGGACTAATATGAAAGCAGCTGTCACGCTCACCATCCTGCTGGGGATCTTCATTGTGTGCTGGGCGCCTTTCTTCCTCCACCTCATCCTCATGATCTCCTGCCCAAGGAACCTGTACTGCATGTGTTTCATGTCCCACTTCAACATGTACCTCATCCTGATCATGTGCAACTCTGTCATTGATCCACTTATCTACGCCTTCAGGAGCCAAGAGATGCGCAAGACGCTCAAGGAGATCATCTGCTGCTACAGCCTGAGGAACGTCATAAGATGGTCTAATTAACTCCAGACCAACAAATCTGTGTATTTTGTGTTTATGTTGGTTTATGTGGTTTTAGCTAGTGGTCTGACAAGTTAAACATCTAAGTAGTCATGCAGTTAAGTGAAGGGAAAAACATATTCATATTCATTCAGAAAACACCAAAAAGCCTAAGTGCTGGTGTACCCTGTCTGCATGTAAAAATGTAGGAATGTTTTTCTTGATTATCACTTGTTATTTTGTTTTTTTTTTATCTGACAAAACCGAAGTATTTCAGGCAAAGAATATACTGAAATTCAAATTATGTTACAATTTAATATACACAGGGGAAAATAATTATTTAATCCCCTGTAGATTTTGTAAGTTTGCCCACTTACAAAAAAATAAATGGTCTATAATTTTTATCATAGGTTTATTTGAAAGGATAGAGACAGAATATCAACCAAAAATCCTTAAAAAGCATAAAAAATCATACAAATGTTATAAATTGATTTGCATCTCAATGGAGAAAACAGATACAGTATCCTGTACCAACCCACAATAATTCTGGCTTCTACAGATTCATTATGTGCTCACATGGTACACAGATTAAAATAAGAAGGTGCTCCTAACAACCACTCATTATGTGTATAAAAGCTACCTGTCCACAGAATCTTCAGAGCTGTCAAAGGATGTCAGGGACAATATTGTAGACCTGCACAAGACTGGAATGGGCTACAAGACCATCATGTAGAAGCTTGGTGGGTAGAATTTGGGAACCCCAATTATCCTAATCTGCATGCCTTTGGATTGTGGGAGGAAACCAGATAACCTGGAGAAAACCCACCAAGCACGGAGAGAACATGCAAACTCTAATCGAACCTGGGATCTGGAGATGCAAGGTGACCGTGCTAACCACTAACCCACCATGCCCCCAAAGAAACCATTGGTAACAAAATTTGCCGCCATAAATTAAAATCCTTTAGCGCTGCAAGGTCCCCCTTCACATGAAGGCACATGTACAGGCCTGTCTGAGGTTTGCCAAAGAAAAGAGAAGGATTGGGAGAATGTGCTGGGGTCAGATGAGACCAAAATTGAGCTCTTAGGCATCAACTCAACTCTCTGTTTTTGGAAAAATGCTGAATATGACCCTAAGATCCTCACAGTCAAGCACAGACATCATGCTTTGGAGATGCTTTTCTGCTAAAGGGTTGGATGGATCTTCAAGGATGACAATGGCCCAAAACATAGTGCCAAGGCAACAAAGAAGTGACTCAAGAAGAAATACATTAAAGTAATGGAGTGGCTTAGCCAGTCTCCAGACCGTAATCCTATGGAAGAATTCATGGAGGGAGCTAAAACTTTGAGTTGCTAATCAACAGGCAAGAAACCTTAAGCATTCAGAGAATATCTATAAAGAAGAAGGGACCAAAATCCCTCCTGAGATATGTGCAAACCTGGTAACCAACTACTATAGACGTCTTACCTCTGTGCTTGCCAACAAGGGTTTCTCCATCAAGTACAAAGTCATGTTTTTCTTGGGGATCAAATACTTATTTACCCCATTGAAATAAATTTATAAAATTTGTATTTTCTGGATTTTTATTGACATTCTATTTCTATCCCTTACAATAAACCTATGATAAAAATTATAGACACTTCATTTATTTGTAAGTGGGCGAAATTACAAAATCTGCAGGGGATCAAATAATTATTTTCCTCACTGTACATACCATTCAGCCATAACATTAAACCCACTGACAAGTGTAGTGATTAATACTGATTATCTCATTACAGTAGCACCTAGTCATGGGGTGGGATAAATGAGACAGCAAGTGAACAGTCAGAGCTTTGACAAGGACCAAACTGTGATGTCTAGATGACCATCGCCAAAACAACAGGTCTTGTGGGATGGTCCCAGTGTGTGGTGGTTAGGTACCAAAAGTGGTCCATGGAAGCACAACCAGCTATCGGATCATGGGGCAGCCAAGACTCATTGATGTACATGGGGAGTGAAGCCTAGTCTGTCTGGTCCGATCCTACAAAAGCTTCTGTAGTGCAAACTGCTGTAAAAGTGAATGCTGGCTCTGATTGAATGGTGTTGGAACACACAATGTATTCAAAGGTTACTGCACATGGGGCTGCGTAACTGCAGACTGGTCAGAGTGCCCATGCTGACCCATGTCCAACACTGAAAGTGATTCACGGTGTTGACCAGGTAGGTTTAATGTTATGGCTGATCAGTATACAATATGTATAATATGTATATAGAATATAATTCTGAATAATTATATTATGCTCGCTAGTATGTTCTAACCAGGTATGCACAATGTGACAGATGTAGCCAGCAAGTATTCTAGCTTGCTAACAATTAGCTATCTCCTGTAAACAAACTGGAAAACAAGTGTTGTCAATACACTGGATAATTTTTGCTTCTGAACAAACATGCCAGGTTTTTTGGTGCAGGTCCAAGCTTTGGAGTTCCATGCTTTTGCTATGTAATTTATAGAAATGAATTGACGCGGATTCTACACACGTAACTGTAAACATACACATTATGGAATGGCCTCTGTTTATGGTGAGTAATTTGACAACTTACCATTATGTTTTAATAAATCTGTAATAAAAACATTAATGAGACAATTTGATTCACAGAAATGAATAAATCTAAGGTTTTATTAGTAGCCACAATAGATTGTGAAATTGTATAACTGGCCTCTTTTACCGTTACCACATTACCAACTCTTTAACAGATTCAACTCTGTACGGTGAGTCAAAATGAAACATGATTCAATCAACTCCATCATTGAAGCATGGAGGATGTATTGTTATAACAAAATGAAGAAATCTGTGATGTCTTGCCACTAGATTTTTTAATGCGTGACACATTGACACATGTGGAACTTCTTAGAAATGTTTTCACATCTTTTAAAATATTAATAAATCCCCCTGAGGGACTGCAGGCCACTTCATTAATATAAGCTCAGAAAATCATTAGTACTCAAAGACATTTTGTGAGACAGATGATTCAGAGAAGTGCTGTAGAAGCCGATAGAGAGAATGGAAGGAAAGGTGTCCAGGACAGTGATGAGACCAGCGATGCTCTACGGCTTAGAGACAGTGGCACTGAGGAAAAGACAGGAGGCAGAGCTAGAGGTTCTCTTTGGGAGTGACCAGAATGGATAGGATCAAGAATGAGTTCATCAGAGATGTTTTGGAGATAAAGTCAGAGAGGCCAGATTGAGGTGGTTTGGAGATGTTCAGAGGAGAGATTGTAAATATATCGGTAGAAGGATGCTGAGGTTGGAACTGCCAGGCAGGAGGTCTAGAGGA
>JAQMYJ010000023.1:33798283-33813685 GCA_030014305.1 Clarias laeviceps | reverse complement strand
CAGAGCAGGACAGGGTGACAGGGTGAGCTGGAACAAGGGATAGGAACAAGACAAAGAAAAAGAAAGTAAAAAGAAAAAATAAAAGCGAAAGTCAAAAGCGAAAATAAAGCAGGGAAAGAGAAAAAGTATTCAAAAGAGCGAAAGCGATGGAAGACAGAGAAGAAATCAAAGTTCTGAAATCTTTGGAACCAAAACCAGAATCACCCTCATGTCCAGACCTCATGTCTGTGGTAACTCACAGCAGATTAGGGGAGGAATATATATCCAAGGTTGGAAGTGTATTGCACTAATGAAGAGTGGTTGCAGGCTGAAAGCCTAATCACTCAGTCAGAAGAAAGTAATACAGCAGAGGATGAGACGATGAGAAGAGCAATAAAAACATGAGGAAACGTACAGTAAGGGATGCACTAGGGGTGAGGGATAAAGCTAGGTGCTGTGAGAGCACTGAGCCAGTTTCTCCATCTCTGTGCAACACACCAGCTGAGGACAACTCGTGAGAAAGAACAGTGTGAGAACAGTAAGTACAGTGAGATGTTGTGTCAATACAGCCAGAGCAAAGGCAATAACAGATGAATATATAGCTTGGATATCACATACAGTACTGTAGCAATGGGACAAAACGTTAACATCCAACTCAGCTGAGAAATAACTGCCTGGATGGAATGAGTCACCAGCATCCTGCATCAAACATGCAGTCATGTTCAGGGATCAATAAAGTATCTATCTATCTGTCTGTCTGTCTGTTTGTCTGTTTGTTGGCAGCACAGGAAGTAGCCACTAATTAAGACTTTTAATAATGTTAGTTTTATGAACATGTGCTGCATCAAAGCACTGCAATTATAATCTATTACAGTGATTACTACATAAAGCCTAATCTCTCATGAGTACATAATTAGATGCAAATAGGCTCTTACAGCAGAGATATAGTGTCCCCTAGGGACAAAGTGCATAATACAAAAGTGGAAGCATAAACATGTATGTTCTGTGACTTTTGTATATGTTTTTGTATTTGCTGCACATTTCCAGAATGTTTGTGCTTTCATTTTTGTACAGTATGTGTATGTAAGAAGAGGATGAGTCAAAGGAAGATCATTTGAATTCCCTTGGATGATCTGAATGATCTGGTGAGATAGACTCACCCTTCAAATTAAGCCATCGCGTGAAATTCCGCAAGTTGGCGTTCAATTCATATTGAGCATTCTGCTTCTCTGTTTCAGCATCGAATAACATCTGAGACAATGGTACACCGCCATGCAGGGAATTAAGATCAGACATACAGCTGGATGTTATGTCTCATCTCATTATGTCTCGTCTACACATTAGCCTTTATAATACTGATTCAAGTTATTCTGTCAGGATGGAACTCAGCCGTGCTGTCAAACATAGGAACACTAGAAACAGACATCAGACACCAGACACCGTATTCTGAACCTCAAAATATTAAATCTGACCAGATGATTAGATGATCAGAACTCAGGAGGCTGAGAGACAGGGTATTGCTGAGAGAGATGGTTTATTGTGTGCAAACAAAGATGACCAGAGCGCGTTATAGTCTAAACACGAGTGAAAAAATAACCAGTATATATAGGAGTTTTATGCTAAGGTGTCTGTAGGAAAGAGACATACCCAAGGGGCAGGGTATGAAAAACAATGGAATGAATGGAATTTGTCGCAATCTCACTAACATGGAATATTCTTAATAATTAACTCACATATTAAAAAAATTCTAGGGAGACACTGATTGCGAAATTCACGATCGATTCCAATACAGATATTTAGAATAATAATTTGGCCGATATCAATATTTTTTTCTTATTTAATTCAATTATTCCTTTTGTCCAGAGAAAAAAAGAAATCATTATTATGAAAATATAACAACTTTAAGGGCTTTAAGCCCTTCAATCACACTGTCTTTGAATACACACAAATTCAATCGTTAACATTCATAAACAATCTTTAATATAACTTTCTTTCACAAATTTGTTTCTTTTTATGAACAGTAACTGTTTCAAAAGCTTTTTAGCCTCCTTTAAAGCTACATCCTCAATAAGAAGAATTCCATACTTTCATAACCCAACAAAAACTATTTTATGGAAGTTAACTTTACGCTTCTAAATGTATAAACATTACTTAAAAGATAATTTTGCACAACAACCCCTTTAAAATCCTTACCTAAAAGTATAGGCAGTATAAGGAGTAATGTTGTACTGTTGTGATATGAATGTATGAACAACCTTATAACCTTATCATGCATTGGTTATGGATGTTTTTTCACACGTCTGCAGCAGAGTCAAATCTGAGTCAGCAGAGTCTGTTGTGCTGCTTTAAAAACTTCCCCATTGTCTCCTGTGCAAGTTGAAGTTGAAGGCACAATTTAAGGTTGTTAAAGAGTCATTGTGAACTAAGCTGATTATGCAGCAATATTAAAACAAAGAATACATGTATTCTTATGTAGGCTTATGCAAATTAAAGATCAGCCTGACTGCACCTGTATCTGCCTCTACCTCACAGGCACAGTTTATTATAATATCCATAGATAAACTGCAGGTCTACACAAGAAAAACAAAGAGTGTTGAAGTTCTTCCAGGATAAGCATTTGTACAAAACCACATAAAAGAAATAGATGTAAAAAAGTCATACATTGTAACAGACTGTACAAAAGACCCTGAAACAGGACAAAGGGGTGCAGCATTCATCTTCTGACAACAAAAGTTACGTTGATCTTAAAAATAAGCCAATATTACAGTATTAAAAATGTATTTGATGTTGGATTATTACAAACCATGTCTCTTAAATACTATTAATGCTATTAAAAGGCAAATATGATCTGTGGCAGTAGTCATAATACAAAATAACAGCTAAGTATGGTAAATGTAAGTATGCTGCTTATTACAATATATAAGAATAAAAATAATTGATAGAACTTCCAATGGATGCTATTGCCTTCAACTATTATTACTATCAATACACACTAGAAATCTGTCCATTTTATTTGTTAGATTTGTCACTGCTTATCACAATTATTCCCTGTCTGTCAGGAAGCGTATGTCATCACTGTATCTCCATCCAACCCCCAAACAGGAGTCAGGCATTAGGAACACTACTCATATTCTTTACCCACCAACATGGTGACCCAGGAGATGTGACATCATGTGCAAAATCTACTTAGGCTTAGGTTGGTCAAGCAGAAACTATTTGAAATGGGCTGAATTTTTTTTATATAGTTTTGATGAACAAAGGCAGGAGGTTATGGAAGCTCTGATGAAACAAACCTTGAACTAACAACAATAATAATAAACAAAAAAAAATTAAAAGAAAAAGAACATGGTACAATATATGATACTTTGATCAAATATCCATAGTCCAACTAGGGACCATGGGAGCCAGTGGTGACTGTTGTATTTATTAAAACTTTTACTATCGTGGTACTGTAGGACCTCCGGTCAACATTCACATGCGCATTCAGGAGGAAAACATGCAAACTCCATGCACACAGATTCTGAGATTCCGAATTTCCCTCCGATGATGTGTTCCACAACCCAAAAATATTCATATAAATATAATTAATACAAACAAGAAAACATAAAATGAATTAAGCTGCACTTTACCTTTAAAAAGAACTGCGACAGAGCAATATTTCCGTTAGTGTGTTTGTGCGCACAGGCGCTGAGTATGTGTGTGTGTTTGTGCGCACGTGTGTGCACGCACACTATAATGGAAACACTGCTCTGACGCGATTCTTTTCAAAGGTAAAGTGCGGGTTAATTTATTTTATTTTTACTTTACAGCAGTGATTCCGTTAGTGTGTGTAACATGTGTGTATCATGGAACCTCTCTAATGACACGTGCATATTCACACGCACTAACGGAATCACTGCTTTCTTACAGAGAGAAAGGCTCTGAATTTTTAAGGAAGCTCTCTAATAGCACATGCTTTTGCTTTACGCGCGCATATATATATATACACACACACACACACACACACACGTGGTCACAATGTTATAATAAACAGTATGTGCGTGCATGGATATTGTCTATACAAGTGACGCACGGACTAATGATGGGTCGTTCATGAACAATTCGTTCTTTTTGAGCGAATCTTTAACGTGACTCAGAAGAACGAATAGTCTCGGTGAGTGATTCATTCATTTTCTACAGGGCGCATGCGCAAAGCATCGCAAAACCTCCGTAGGTTATATACTCTTCTACTCCGAGTTGTGTGTTCTTTTGTCACGTGACTCCCATAGACGCTATGCAGTGCAGTACACAGGAAACAGAATTGAACGGTTCTCAACGAGTCTCAACCGAGTTGTTCATTCTTTTGTCTTTCTATAGATTCAAGATTCAAAATTCAAAGAACTTTAGAAGAAATGAAAAAATTAGATTAGACAGGAAAAAAAATAAAATTAAAGAAATAAAAATTTTATGAAAAATAACAATAAATAGATGTAAAAATAGAATTAAATATGGCACACAGTAAGTTACTATGACACTATGCATCGTGATTCCCATAGAGCTACTCATTCTGTTTATTATATGTTCTTAGCTGCATTGTTATATTTTCATTACTGGAACTATAGCCAACATTTGTGTATGTAGACGTATTGGGGGTCTGTTTATTGAAAATGTAACATTTTATTTTATTTCTGATGAAAAGAAGAAATGAACTAAATGCCTCAAAAAAGATTCGTTCATTTTGATGAACAAGATTCAAAGAACCAAATCACTAAAATGATTCAAACTTCCCATCACTAGCATGCACACTGAGCCTGGAGGATGGGAGACAATTACCCATAATTCTGTTGCGCGCACAAGAGAAGAATCATTGGCTTAGTTATGATCACGTGACACTCAGCAAAGCGCGTGCGTACTACTCGTATATCAAGACCTAACTCGTTTATTAAGTTAAAAATTATTTAAATTTTTTACTCGCAATCCAAGGTTCCCACAAGGCTCTTCGTATATTTATATGAATCCGAAATATATATTTTTTCTTTTACCAGTCAACTACTGTACTGTACTACACTCTGATCCAGCAGGTGGCAGTAATGCACCTAAATCTAATTGCCACCCGTCTAAAAGTGGAGTTTCAGCAGTAGTGATGAGTCAGATCATTTGGGTCTGCTCAGCAAGAAGAATCGACTCTTCGGCCCTTAAACGGCTCTTCACTTACTAGTACTTAGTCTTTTATAATCCAGCATCATTAAGCATTGGTTTGACCAGTGATTAGGATATGTGCGTCAACATCATTTATATTAGTCAACATAATTGGAAAGAAAAAAAAGTCTCTCATCGCTCACGGAAAAGAGCCGAATCATGGAGCCGACTCATAGATCCGACTCGTAGAGCCGACTCGTTCGCGAGCGACTCATTATTATTCTCTGGTCACCCCCCCCACCCCCCCCGGACCTGCTCCTGCGCCTCATTGTACTGCTTCTCAACTTTCCCGGTAAGTTCATCTTCCGTGTGAAAATGTCTAATGCTTGCTGGTCACTGTCAATAACCTCACGATATTTAACCCGTTTTTACGTGATTTTGACCACAAATAAAAGTTTTGTAGATGTTTTCATTTCACGCGCCACTTAGTGGGCCACAGTTTGTCACGTGACCAGATAATAATGCCCTTTTAATGTATCTTTTGTTACAAAATAAACCTTTGTGTTTGTGTGTGAATAAATAGTGGTGAGGTGTTGCAGAAGACCTGAAGACAACTAAAGTGCTTCTCGTGTTGTCGCCCACAGGTGTGTGTTATATCCTGTTTATCCCTGTTTTATTTTTTCTTTACACTTGCTCGCACCGTTGCACTTCCACATCACGTGACTCTGGTTTTACTTTTTGTATATAGTTTTTAATGGTTACATTTGTTTTAAGAGGATATTAGGTTTTTTTTTTTTTTTTTAAAAACCTGTGAATTGTTATAGCTTTTGCAGTAAACTTTACATGTGTTAAACATTGACATTACGTTATTATCTATATAAATAAAAAACAGGTTTTGTCTTTTCATTGGTCAGAACTTGCTCTTTCAATTATATGTTTGTTTGATACATCAGACCTACAGTAACCTGGCTGGACAAAATTGAATGAAGCAGGACTTGTATATCTGCCTGAAATGTAACCTGCACCATAAGTGAAATCAAAATGTTGAGTAAAAGTGATGTTATGGACAGTTATGTGCCGGATTTAATAATCTACTTTTTCAAAAAGCTACTTGTTCAATTCTAACAAACATCTACACCAAAAGATATTAATTAGAAAAGCTAAACTGAATATTTGTACTGGGATTAGTTAATATTTTCGTTGATATAACAGCACTTAAATGACTTTTAATGTGCTTAAGTCATTTAAAGACAAAACTTGATCTTTATCCAATCTACTTTTCTGATTTTTTTTTATTTACCTGTGATTCACTCTCTGATTGCCGAACAGGGAGTGAAACAAGTACAACTAGGTATAAACAAGGCACAAGGTTGAGGCTGTTGAGCTTATTTTCATCTTTTATTTTAACTATTTCTACAAACTCTTTTCCTGACAAGAATGGGTACTTCATCTAGTAATAATAATAATTTTAGAACTATAAACATGTTTTAAAGTGCAACTAAAATATGCATGCATATTTTGGAGAAACTTGCTGTGCAGAACAAACCAGAATCTGTTTAGTTTACGTGTTTCTCTCATTGTGTTCTGCAGGATCAAATAAGTACCCATTTTCATCTGTGTCGGTACACCAGAGTAACGCCTGATACACGAACCCCGTGTCTGTACCATGGCTTGGCCTGGAGACAACTTTATCCCACTGCACACTGGGCCAGATGGAGACATTCCCAAGCTATTAAACAAGCTAAAGAACCTTAGAGATGAACATGTTAAAAATACTTATGAAGTGCAACAGGATTGGTTCTCATCTCTGTTCTCATCAAGTGAGAGCACAATCCTGATAAGTCTCGGGATTGTGTTAGTAGCAGCACTATTGATAGCTGTGTCCTGCTGCTTAGCATGTTGGATCCAAGACATAAAGTCTACACTGTTTGGCCAGGCTGCACAAGTGACTCCACAGAATGCGGATGAGAAAAATGTGATCATGATGTATAAAAAAACGAACCTGCCAGAGGTGCAGGTAAAGGGAGATGATGTGTAGGTTGCAAGAATCGCTCATTTGAGAATCCTGCTTCATCGAGGTGCTGATGAGCGATGGTTTGCTAAAATGATGTCCAGATTTTGTTTTCTGATTCTTTTGATTGAGAAGTGTTATTTGTTCATGCCTGTGCGAAAGCCAACATGTTTTCCTGGCCAGTCTGTTCTCATTCGTTCAGGTTGTGATTGTAAGATGATGAGGTAAAGCTTCACACAAATAGTAAAGTCAGGCTTAATGTACACAGTATATATCAACACTGTTTAGTAGAAATGAGTCAACGTGGTTATTTTGAGGTTTGGGAATGATTTGTTGGTCACATATATGGAAGGAGAAAAGAGAAATTTACCAGAGTGATGAAAGATTGTATAATGATGAAGGTTCAATGGATGGCGAATTAAAAACATTAAAAAAAAAAAAACATAAATATGACATTTCATATAACCTTAGTTATGTTGTTCACATTGTGTACTGTAGTGTTTGTATGTAACTTTGATTCTTGTTCTTGTATTTAGATTTGATTGCAATAAATCTGTATTCTCATCTATCCACTGCATTGATTTAATTGAGCTCACAGATATAATTTATATCACTTAATATTTAATTTATTTAAAGAACAGCTGAGTAGAGAAACAAGGGGTTAAAAGAATAAACTATCAAGACTACTTGATTATTTACTTTACAAATTTAATCATTCATGTTGTTATTTTAAAGTTGTTGACAATAATGATAATTGTAAATGTGCCATTTTTGAGGAACATTCAGCAACTGTAAGAGAAGAGTAAAGGACAGCATCATGCCCCTTTGAAGACTGACAGGTGTGTGTGTGTGTGTGTGTGTGTGTGTGCGCGCGCAGTTATGTATTCAGAAGCCCATGAGAAACCACATCCCCTTTAAATGTTCTAGAAAGTTCCTTATTCAGCTTTATCCTTGACTTTATTTCATGAAGTCCCACGAAGTGACATCTAATGAACACTGGTGCAGTCATGTGACAATCTGTGAATTTGTGTACCCATGACATAATTCCCAAAATGTCTGTGTCTAAGTCGTACATATGACAGAACTAGCTAATTTTAAAAAGCTTGTTTTTTTTGTTACTGAAAGTAAGTTTCATCCTATTTAATAATTCTAATGATTTAATAACATCTCATATTATATATTTAATAATATTTATTAAATAATATATTAATTTCTTGAACAAAATCCTGAACATACAGGCATTTGTGAAATAATGCTCTCTCTCAGGAGCTTTGTAAATTCCAGTGTGGTATTGTGATAGAATGCTCCTGTGCAATAAGTCCAGTCATGAAATTTCCTCGCTACTAAATATTGCATAGTCAACTGTATTGGTATTATAGCAGGGTGGAAGTGATTGAGAATGACAGCAACCGAGCCACAAAGTGGTAGGCTATGTAATTTCATGAGTCTGGGTTTGGCGGTTGCCAGGAGAACAGTACTTGTCTGACTGCATTGTGCCAAATGTAAAGTTTGGTGGAGGGGGATTTATGATGTGGGGTTGTTCTTTAGGAGTTGGGCTCGGCCCCTTACTTCCAGTGAAAGGAACTCTTAATGCTTCAGCACACCAAGACATTTTGGACAATTTCATGCTCCCAACTTTGTGGAAACAGTTTGGGGACGACCTCTTCCTGTTCCAACATGACTGCGCACCAGTGCACAAAGCTCTATAAAGGTCCATAAAGAGAAGGATGAGCGAGTTTGGTGTGGAAAAACTTGACTGGCCTCAACCCGAGAGAACACCTGTGGGATGAATTGGAGCTGAGACTGCGAGCGACTCTTCTCGCCCAACATCGGTGTTTACCTCACAAATGCGCTTCTGGCACATACATTTGGCAATATACTGTATATCACCTAGGGCTTTTAACTTTAACATTACCAGGGAAATTGCCATGTGATGTCTTTCAAAATGTGTTCCATGTGGTTTGTTTGGTTTGTGTTACACCCCATAGTGTCTCTTAGAGGGTTAATAAAGCATTCCTCCATCAATGAGCTTACATTACACTAACAAGGTGCATGCTTTGTAATTGTGTAACTGCCAGACCGCTTTATTTTGCCCATACAATACATTTGTTTATCTAGTGAAGTTCCTAGCACATAAAATGAATAAAACAATTTAATAAAAATGTTAAAAATCTTATGTATATTTTGAAAATTTACTTTTTTTAATTCTACACTTTTACATTTTTACTTGATGTTTGTTTAAATCATTTGATATAATTTTATGCACACCCTTTTATTCTCTCTTCTTTTATTCCCTTTATGTTTGAATTGTTCAGTTACACATTGCCCCATTATTTTCTGTTCCTTCTCCTTTATTATTATTATTATTAATAATTTTTTTTTTACTTTTTGTGCTTCAAGAAACTTTTTATTTATTTATAAACATGTCCTTTTTTTAACTTCAAAATTTTATTTACTTAATAATTTATTTTAAGTATAATTTTCATTATTCACAACTTTTAAAAGATATATGTCCATTGTTCAGATGTAGGGAGGCTCTGTTATTTTCATTCTGTTTGATTTATATTTTTACTTGTTAATTATACTGCTTAGTGTGTGAGTGTGTGTGTCTGTGTGCCCTACGATGGATTGGCACCCTGTCCAGGGTGTGCCTCGCCTTGTGCCCTAAGTCTCCTGGGATAGGCTCTAGGCCCTGAATACAGGATTAAGCAGTAATGATAATGAGTAAGAGAGAGTGAATTATACTACTTGTCTTTTTTTTTTATCTTTTTTTTTATCTCTACTTGTCACAATTATAAAGCATATAGTGGATTTTAAGGATGCACGATGGTTAATTGAGAAACTGATTATTAAAGAATACACACACACTTACTACATAAATAAAGTTTAACATTTAAGTTGAATTGTGTCGTTTTTACACAACATGATCAAAAGAAACTGAAAATCCCTTCCTAATTCTAAGAGAGACGCGCAGATCACATTGATTCGAAAGCCGGCTGTGTTTACCGCGCTGCAAGCGGGGAGCGATGTGATTGGTTGCTGACCTGTCAATCACGCTCGGACACAACGGCTTTTAAACACGCCCCCAAAAATCTAACCTGGAGCGCGCGTCTACGCTCGCTCTTCGAATCGAGCACGCGCACAGAGTTAGTGTGTGGTACTGTGTGAAGATGGGAGCTGTGTCTCTGTTTCTGTCTCTGTCTCCGCTTGTCCTCTGCTTCTGGTTCGTTTTCCCGCTTTGTGAGACTCAGAAAGCTAAAGACAGAAAGACTGTGGGTGAGAGGGACACCGAATTCGTGGACAAGGTGAGTAAAAAAAAAACCAAATCCTTCAGCATTCACTCTGTCTCTCCTAAAACTCCAGTCCATGCATTTGCTTTCTAACACAAGCAAAGTGTTTTATCTTTTCTTTTTTTTATTTACATAATCAGATCTTCCTAACTGTTCTAATAGTCTTTTACTCACTCCAATAAATCTAATTCCTTCTCACTTATTATCTTAGATTGGAAGTCAGACTTTACCCTGATGCACATCTGTTCAGACTGAGATGTCTGTGCTGTGTTTAGTGAGTCTGATGCTAATCTGTGGGTCGGTGTCGTATTTCCATTATTTCCATAAAAAAGTTAGTTTGTGTGCCTCTGTGATGTCACAGAGGAATGTTATTGTCATTGCTAGTGCTGTTAAATAGAAGGGAACTTTTTTTGTACTGTATAAAGAGAGTGAGTTTATAAAGAGAGGGAGAGAAGGAAGGAACACAGACGAAGAGGGACAAAGAGGAGCTCAGGGGAGGAGCAATGAGAATTTGGAAAGGTTGAGCGCATTGTGAAAAGTCTTTTAGAAAATGGAGAAAGAAGACAAGGAAGAAGGTGTTTAATATGAAGATTTAAATTGAAAGGAAGTTAAGGGAGATCAAGACCAGAAGGTGGCGGTAAAGCAACTTGCCAACCATCATAAAACAAGAAGATCGAGCAAATTATAATTTGTTGTTAGGTCTTTTTATTCTTTAAAAAATATTTAAAAAAAAAATTCTTATGTGATTAATTGTGCAGCACTAAATGGGAGTGTTGGAGTGAGTGCCAGGCTCAAATCCCATAATGCAATGCACTGATGGCAGTGTTTGAGTAAAATAGATTTTTTTGGAAGCTGATCTATTTGAGCGGAGTGTACAGAGGTGAAGGTGCGAGACTTAGGCAGATTGAAGGACTAAAGCTCCGCCGCATCGCTGCCCTTACATTCAGGTGAAGCTGCACCGCTGTCAGAATGTACTTGAATGGCATTGTGGGTAATTCAGGAAACAGTTAAGTGTCCCTGCAAGAGGTTTTCTACTAAGGTTATACTAAATTCTCCTCATTCAACTTTTTAGAGTTTTTATATAATAACACCAAAAGTTTGTTCAAATGTGACAGTGGGCGTGGCCTGATATTCTACAGTTCTAATGACCATTGTGTTGGGATGTGATCACACATTCTCCTGAGGTTTTAAACAGATCCAGAGCCTCAGAGAGCAGAGAGGGAAGTCATGCCGCGCTTTCAGGAGTCTCTGCTGTGGAGAGAACAGTACGTCCTTTAAGTAGACTCATGTGAAGAAGGAGAGATTTGCATTCAAACTTCCTGACCCTCTGACCCCCCACCTCTAAAACACACACAGCACACACACACAAGCTGCACAGAAGCTAATGCTCAGGATTATTGGATACATGAGATGAATAAATGGTCTGTGTGATCTCTCTGCTATAATCGGACACACTCTTCTATTTGGGGGGAAGTTTTTAGACTTGGGGTTAGTGTTCATTATTGACCCTAGATGCTCCATAATACCCATGATGCAGTTTGATATTTGCAGATAGGATGTTTTGGGCACAGGGATGTGTGATCATATACCTATGAGTCCATGACAGCATTGCTGTGGTTTTATCTAAATTCTTAATTCTAATATCTAAATTCTCCTGTTGTGAGTATGTTCCGTGCTTGAACTTTGACCTGTGGAAATTTTCAGCCCCCCAGAATGCAGCGTGAGAAAACTGCCCTGTGCCTCTGCGTGCAGCTCACATTGGTACTTGGGATCAAGTCATTTCCATTCAGCACCGTCAGCACTTTTTCTTTTTGGGCTTTGAAGAATTTGCTTCTTCAGCTCCTGGGAGACGTACAAACACACCCTGGAGTGTGTGGGCTCGGCGGGGCTAGGAGTGTATGTGAGTGTGTGTGTGTATAAGGCGATTTTGTGTCGTGCTGCCCACCAAGGCTTAGTTTCCATTAGCTAATATCCCACAGGAACTCAGGGTGTGTTTGAGAGAAGTGTGTGGCCGACACCGGTGTGTGTGTGTGTGTGTGTGTGTGTGTGTATGAAGATGTAAAATAAGTAATTATATACAGTTGTTTTCATTTTGTGTTTCAGTGATGTCATTTATTTACTTTTCATTTATTTTACTTGTGTTTTTTCAAATTTTCTACGCATTCTTCTCTCTGGTTCATTCAGTTCAGCTTCGTCACGGTTCTTAAATTTTACTCAATTGTCTTGTTTTCCTTTTCTCTCTCTCTCTCTCTCTGTCTCTGTCTCTCTCTACAGTACAGCGTGTGTGCTCAGGGGCCTCCTGGAGTGCAGGGGCGAGATGGTAACCCGGGTGTGAACGGCATTCCCGGGACCCCGGGCATCCCCGGCCGTGATGGGCTGAAGGGGGAGAAGGGCGAGTGTGTGATGGAGAGATTCGAGGAGTCGTGGAAGCCGAACTACAAGCAGTGTGCGTGGAGCGCGCTGAACTATGGCATCGACCTCGGCAAGATCGCTGTAACGTTTCACCTGCTTCTACTACGGCACTCTCACTCGACACTTACAGCTCTTACACAATAATAAACAAAAACTTCCACTCAGTCACTAATTAATACCTAAATACAATTCGTAAATGTAAAGCTAATTTTTACATTTTGAAATTTTCCTCATTTTCTGGTCTTTCTTTTTTTATTTGTTCAGTTTTAAGCTAGTTATTATTTTGGAGAGGTTTCATTTTCTTTGCTTTTTTTCCTCACTTTTCTTGTCTTTTACAAAACACTTTTTTACAATTTGTAGCATAATTAATACAATTTATAAAATTTATATTACGTTGTAGTGTAGTGTAGTTGTGGTTTTATTCCACATTTGTTTCTTTTCTTTCAAAAATATTTTAATTGGAAGCTTATTCTTAATTTTGGTCTTTTAAAACATAATTTTTTTTTTCTTTTTTAAATCAGTCTTTATTTTTAAAATAAGCCTTAATTACTTAATTGTTGTCAATATTGTCTTGCTTTCTTTCTCAGCCAATCAGAACAAACATTTTAGGACTTTTTTAGGATGTCAACAAACAGGTGTTGTAGTGGTTGGTAAGTGTTTTTTTTTTTTTTAAAGTTTGTGCGGCGTGTGTCCGTGTGTGTGTGTGTGTGTGTGTGTGTCTTCTGTCCCTGCAGGACTGCACGTTCACTAAGCTGCGTTCGGACAGCGCCCTGCGTGTGCTGTTTAGTGGCTCGCTCCGGCTGAAGTGTAAGACGGCCTGCTGCAGCCGCTGGTACTTCACCTTTAACGGTGCCGAGTGCACGGGGCCCTTACCCATCGAGTCCATTGTCTACCTGGACCAGGGCAGTCCGGAGTTCAACTCCACCATCAACATGCACCGCACGTCCACAGGTAGCGCCTACGGGGGTGTATTTACTTCTGGCCTTGCTGTGTATCTGTACGGACATGTTGGATCTGCAGCATGTGTAAATAATCTGTACTGAAGTTTAAAACTGTGTATGTGTTGTGGTGCAGTGGAGGGTCTGTGTGAAGGCATCAGCGCTGGTCTGGTGGACGTTGCGATTTGGGTCGGGACCTGCTCTGATTACCCGCGCGGAGACGCCTCCACGGGCTGGAACTCCGTATCCAGGGTGATCATCGAAGAGCTTCCTAAATAATAGCTTCTCTTACTCTCTCATCCCAGAAACACACAGTTAGCAAACATCCTCCCACATGTGTTCCTCTCCACTGCTCAGTGTTCTCCAAGATGACGGGTCAGGTTCAGGGCAGTGATGTATCTGCAGTATATAGATTTATTAGGTTAGTTAATGTTTCTTCACACACACACACACACACACACACACACACACACACACAGCTCTGGAGCTCTGGATCGAACAGTGAGGAAGCACCGCTACGCACAGAATATAAAAATAATAATTAAAACAAAACCATAAGGGTGTGTCTTATTGTCCAGAAAGAGTTATAATCAGAAAAATATGTTCAACCTTAAAATGTTTAAACCTTTTAAGAGCAGGGTGTGTCTCTGTTATACTGGTGGTCTCTTCTCACTCAAGACACGCCCACTGGACTTTTTTGCATAGGATCCAACTTCTTTGTCCTACTTGAAGACTTCCAGATGTGAACTTAAATCCTTCCCACCTCCCCCCTCCACACACACACACACACACACACACCAGTGTTTAAATCAAGATTAATTTCCACTGTGTCTGGTTTGTATGTTAAACATGTTAGCTTATATTTTCAGTGAAATAAATGAGACTGTTTTTTTATATATGTGTGTGTGTGTGTGTGTGTGTGTCCTTTGTGCTAATGAAGCAGAACTCAGTCAGCGACCGCATTGTGAAACATGGACCAGACAGACACAAATGTATGTGTGTGAATGAGTAATGCTGGGAACGTCTGACCCAGTGTGTGTGTGTGTGTGTGTGTGTGTGTGTGTGAATGAGTAATGCTGGGAATGTCTGACCAAGTGTGTGTGTGTGTTAAAGAGAGAGAGTAATGCTGGGAATGTCTGACCCTGTGTGTGTGTGTGTGTGTGTGTGTGTGTGTGTGTGCGTGCGTACTTTATACAGACACTTTGCTGAGCCACAGACACACACGCATGCGCTGAGATGGACTGCAGCTCCTATTACGAGTATCAGTGTACAGCTGCAGTATTAAACTCAGTACAGCTGCTGTGTTCACAGACATGACACGTGATTGGTCAGAAGGCGTTGATTAATGCACTCTAATTAACTACCATACATTATTGTTTCCATAGCAACTGCTCATCCACAAGGATGTGTGCCGTGAAATGGAGTGAACGTGTGATCGTTGACACGGTGATGTTTTCTTGTAAGGAGAAATGTGTTTGTGTATGACGTATGGAAGGAGTCTCCAGTGTCAGTGCTTTGTTACCGTCGGAGGTAAAGCTGTAACTTTAACACAGCGAAACAAGCTGCAGGGTTTTTGTCTTACAAACCGGATTCCAAAAAAGTTGGGACACTAAACAAATTGTGAATAAAAACTGAATGCAATGATGTGGAGATG
>JAQMYJ010000023.1:33757690-33794403 GCA_030014305.1 Clarias laeviceps | reverse complement strand
ATTGTGACTAAATGACTTTATTTCATTATTAAAATAAATAATTATTATGTTAAATAATTACATGTTAAAGTAGCATTTTTCTCTGCCTAAAAATAATTATATTTATTGCGCCTTTAAGTCTGCAGTTAGGTCAGGCTTCTGAATACCCCATATTGACTGAGAATTTATTGTGGACTTAAGTGCTATAAGTAGTGTTAAATCCTCACTACAGGAATATTTCATCTCCTATATGTTTAATAGGAAATGATTAGGGATGCAACCCTACTGATGCTCCCTACTTAGGCGCCCTATAAGGTGTAATGACAGACTGGTGAGGTTTATCACCCTATGTGCTAGTGTGCTGTATGTTCACTTGGAAGCGCACGCGATCTACGGACAGGATTCATCCCGCGTTTTGTCCCCGCAGGCCTTCCATAACTAACCTGCCGCACGGGAAGCTGGTGACGTCAGCACGCCTGGCCCCGCCCACCCGCTTTATTCCGCTTCATTTTATTCCATTTCCTCTTTTTGCATCCGTTTTTTCCCGCATTTAGGAAATCTGGGGGAGAAAACAGACAGCACCCCAGAGGAGAGGAAAGGAAAGGATAGGAGCGCGGTGCAGGTTAGGAGGGGGAGAAAAGAAAGAGGGAAGTAGGAAGGAAAACAGGGAGGAGGGCGCAAAAAATAAATAATAAAGGAAATCAAAAAGGCCGCACGATTTATAGATTTTATATGTTTTTATTTTTATTTTCTGTGGATGAAGGTGAGACGGAGGTTTGCACAGGACAGCTGCAGAAATGGGTTAGACTGGGATTAATCATGATGTGGAGCTAAAAAATAAAAAAAAGGTAAGAGGTTGATTTGTGTTTGTATTGATGACCGTGTTGTTACTCACCACATGCATGCGTACACACACACACACACACACACACACGCAGACTTAAAAGACAATGCAGTATAGGTGTTACAATGTTGCCATAATGTTGCTACATTCAGCGTGTAAAGATAAATGTGCACGTGAGGATGATAATGATGATGATGATGAGGATGATGTCCATGTGCTGCACTGCATTTCTCTGCAGAGCCTCAGGCTTTCATCACACACACCTCTCTAAAGGAATGATGATGTTCTATCTGTGTCTCTGACATGTTCCATTGCCGTGTGTGTGTGTGTGTGTGTGTGTGTGAAAGATGTCAGCTCCAGAGATGCCGGATCTGAGCCACCTGACTGAGGAGGAGAGGAAGATCATCCTCTCGGTCATGGATCGGCAGAAGAAAGAAGAAGAGAAGGAGCAGTCCATGTTGAAGTGAGCAAGCCGATCGATCATGTGTGCGTGTGTGTGTGTGTGTATGTCTGTGTGTGTGTGTGTGTGTGTGTGTGTTGTCTCTTTACAACGTTATTTTTAGAGCTGGGAAATCCAACACCGCAGCTTTCCGGTGCTGAGAGAGGAAATGTAGCTCGGTGTAAACATGCAGAGCACATGCACACTGCAGCTGGATGCATCTCTCTGTCTCTTTGCTTTCTCATCAATGCATCTCTTGCATGCAGGTTATTGCATGCTGTCAGTCTGGAGCTGGTTGCACGGCAGGTTAGATCAGGTCTGAGGGCTGAGGGTTTGATCTTTGCTCACTTCGGCTCTGAGCGCCATCTTTTCTTTCATCTTTTCTTTCATCTTTCTCATCACTTCATACACTCATTTATTACATGCATTTGCTGTCTGAATTCCTGGTTTTAGTGGTCGATGTGCCGGCGTGGCTCTTCCGTGTGTGTGTGTGTGTGTGTGTGTGTGGTTTTCATTTTCAGCACCACGGCGCTGTCCGCTCTGAATGGGCTCTGTCCCAAACAGCCTCCTATTGTATGTTTAGGGCTCTGTGTAGAGTGTAGAGGAACATCGTAACATATGAAACGTGATGCATTTCTATAGGCAGCATGGAGCTGAGTCACCAATGACGGAATGTAGAAAATAAGGAGGATCGTCAGAGTTCGGTACGGTTCGTCACGGATTTGGGAGAAATCATAGATATCAATCAATCAATCAATCAATCAATCAATAAACCATGCATGAAATTTTTTAATATAGTCGCTGAATAAAAACGAAACATTGCAGCATTTCTCAAGTTATTTGAAGGTGGATTGTAGTGATTTGTTGTGCTTCACACATGCATCTTCATAATGAATCGTAAAGAATCCCCTTGTTTAGTGTTGACATGGACCGCTTCACGTCTACTACTCGAGCAGTCAAAAAATCCACTAAACCCCACCCTGAGCAATAAACTACTAAATAGTATGCTTTAAAAGACACTTAATCCAACCCTGCAGACTGTTGTTGTTATTCTTTCGGTTGCTTCCATTGAGGGTTGCCACAGCCGACCATCCGGTCCACACACAACTCGGGACAGTTTTTATGCCGGATGCCCTTCCTGATGTTTGGGACCTGTGCTACATGCATTGGCTGGGGTTTGGGCATTGGGTGGGGCTTGAACCCGGGCCTTCCGCACACTATCACTGAACCACCAATGCCCCTCCGACCCAGCGCACTAAACTACTAACTAAACTTAACTACTAGTGTGCTCTAATAGATATAATAGATAATAGAAATTCATGAAAAAAATTCCGCCCCGTGCACTAAACTACTGAATAGTGTGCTGTAAGAGATACTAAATCCACTGTAAATCTCACCATGTGCACTAAACAACTAAATAGTATGCTCAGATAGATATCAAATCCACAACTAAATCCCACCCTGTGCACTAAACTACTGAATAGTACACTCTAATAGATATTAAACCCATGGCTAAATGCCAACCTGCACAATAAACTACTAAATAGTATGCTCTTATAGACACTAAAATCATGGTAAATCCCACCGTGTGCACTAATCTACTTAATAGTATGCTCTAATAGATACTAAATCCACAAACAAATCCCACCCTACACACTAAACTACTAAATAGTCTTTTTTAATTGACACTAAATCCATGGTAAACCACGCTCTGCAAACTAAACTACTAAATAGTACACTTTAATAGATTCTAAATCTGCAACTAAATCACACAATGTGCACTAAACTACTGATTTGTACGCTCTTATAGATACTAACTCCAAGGTAAATCCCACCCTGCGCACTAAACTACTAAATAGTACGCTCTAATATACTGTATACTAAATCCGCAACTAAATATCAACTTATACACTAAACTACTGAATAATATGCTCTAATAGATACTAAATCCATGTCTAAATCCATTCCCCCACACTTAACTACTAAATAAGTTTGTTATGGTTCAGCATGAGTTTGGCACATGGGTAGTGGAGTTGTAGGTGATTACAAAAGGATTACCAAAAGGTTTTTTTTAATTACAGAAGAGCTTAATACTCTGTCTGCAGAAGGGGACTCCTTACTCCTTCGCCCCTGTGAGTTCAGACAGTCCCCCAACATCAGCTACATTATTTTAGTTCAGGCTCAACTAGAGAGCAATTAACTAAGGTTAGCAATTAACCAGAGAGTTATGTTTTGTGAGTCTAGCTCTAATTTAAACAACATGATCCTGCCCAGACAGATACTAAAGATGAATGAATGAATGAATGAATGAATGAATAAATGCTGTACAGTGAAAACCTCACACAGTTGTAGATGCTAATACTAATAAATGTCATCATATTCTGTTCTGGGCCCTTTTCTTTATACAATTCTATAAAATTTTTATACACCATAAGGCCAAAACAGTGTCCGCGTACATTTTGAAAACTAAGCGTTTGACCTCCTGGACCTTCATTCAGTTTGCACCTGTTAGCAAGAAGATAGATAGTAAATCTCTGTAAGCCCATTAATTCCTTTGCGGAACATCCTTTGATGTTATTTTCCATGTTCACACTTGCACCGAGTGAAACCGAAACAACGTCTTGATGCTAACCTCGTTAAAGACAGAGACACAAAGCTGCGGCAGCAGCTCCTGGACACAATCCAGCGTTTCTGTCACAACATACCTGGCAATCACTCAGTCTAGCCTGAAACCACACACACACTCACACAATCACACACTTTCACACGCACACACACACATCACAGGCCGTTTGGAACAGAGACAGGAGGTTCAACAGGTTCACGGATCCAGAGTACACAGTGTGTGTGTGAGAGCCAGAGCTGCTGTCATTAACAATGAGGAGAAAAGAAAAAAGAGTAAAATCTACAGTATTTCTGCAAGAGATCAATCCTGAAGCTTTTTCACTTGGCCATTCACAATGTTCTATGTTTGAAATTTGAAAGCATTTGATTCTTTACACATACGCTGTAATTAATGAGACACAAGTTAATGTTCTAGTCCAGTGCTGACAAGGTTACAGTCAAGAAAAGTCAATGGATTTATAGTAAAAGAAGGACGTTGTGCAAAGCATTCTGGGAAACAAGCTCACACAGCATCTGAACTTTATTATTGTGATTATTATGACTGAGTGATAAGCTGTGCTTTTCCTGGGAGATTCCATCGCTCCTCTTGATCCACGCGGTTGTATGGACTACGCCGTGGACGGCATTTTGTTGAGGCCTAATTATTCCTCTCAGGATCCTATTAGCCTAATGGAATTAGCCGAGCGCTAATCTGCAGCGTGAGATCAGAAGATCTGATGGTGCCGAAAGCTTGGCTGTCATGGCGTATCCCTGCTGTTTGGTAACGATGCTTGTTCTGAGATAGATTTTTACATTTGGCTTTTCTGTGTCAGATTATTCCTACAGAGATCGGGAGAAAGGCCTGCTTAAGACTTGACTTTTTATTAAGCAGTTCTCACGTGTGCAATACTTTATTGTACATTAGAAATATCAGGATATGCGTCTTTCATCTCATTTGTAGTTTGCCTCTTGTGGGCGTGGCCTGTCCAGTACTGGTCCAAAACAAAATCTACAGCTTTGTATAAAATCTACACACGTTTTATATTTATGTTTGATTTACTTCTACGTCCTCTACTTTGTTCTAGCTTTATTCTCAGCTTAGCCTGGTGTAGCGAGCTAGCTGTACTAGCTGTCTATCACATCAGAGGCATCAACAATCTCATCTACATCTATCCAGGCTGTATTTTTCTGAAGAATTAAGTTCTACATAAATTTATGTACGTATTTATTATAAAAGCGATTGATATTTACAGAAGACTTCCAGCACAGTGTGGTGATGAGACTCTTAGTCGCAAACGTTTTAAAGAAGACTGGGTGGTGTAGTGGTTAGCACTGTCGCCTTGCACCTCCAGGGTCGGGTTTGATTCCTGGCCAGGCTCGATTCCCGTCTCTGTGTGTATGGAGTTTGCATGTTCTCCCCGTGATTGGTGGGTTTCCTCCGGGTACTCCGGTTTCCTCGCACAGTCCAAAGACATGCAGATTAGGCTAACTGGCGTTCCCAAATTGGCCGTAGTATGTGTGTGTGCCCTGCGATGGATTGGCCTCGTGCCCTAAGTCTGCTGGGATAGGCTGCAGGTCCCCCGCGACCCTGAATACAGGATAAAGTGGTATAGAAGATGAGTGAGTATGTGTACGTCTGTGAATGACGATCCAGGCCGTGGTGGCTCGGAGCCCACAGCAGTTGTTTCTGTGAATATTCTGTGATTGGAACACCTGATCCTTGAAAATCGAGAGATAACTTGTTGCCAACTTGCGGCAGAGACTGTCTGTGGGAAGTCTACACACAATCATTCACCAACACAATTTACAAATTACAGCTGTGAGTTTTTTTGACATCCTCCATACAGTCCTGATCACATGTTTGGACCAGTAAAGAGTTCTTGGGAGGCCAGTGTTTCAAACGTGAAGTAGACAGTCTGATTATGGCTCTGGTGTACTGAGAAAACTTTCTTCCTTGATGGTGTTCAAGCACTAGTGAAACTCTGGGATAAGTGTATTAGTGTATCAGAGGATTATATAGAGAAATAATTTAAGTTTTTCTCTCAGAACTATTCTGTTATTCTGCACAATCAAACGTTCCTCTTTGACTTGAACACGCCATGTAATATTAGCAAGATCAACAGCTCAGTCATGTTTTTTTATCATTTAATTTTATTTATGATTTCATATGGTTTATATGTTTTTTCATAAGTTCTCATGACGTATATGTTTCTTTTTATCATTTTGTGTCATTTATTATTATTATTATTATTATTATTATTATTATTATTATATATTTTGCTGCATTTTCATTTTCTACATCATTTTTTATTTTTTTTTGTGCATGCTGAGCTCTATAAAAATATCTTTCTAGGATGTCTCCCATCAAAGGGCCAATGTTGCAGCTTTCTCAGTAAGTACACAAAAACCTCGGTACTCTTAGTGCTTAGACACGCCCTCTTTTTTCCATAGTGTGTGTTTGTATGCATGTGTTTGTATGTGTAAGCAGAATGAAGAATTAAGTGTGTTTTATGTGTAGGAGACTGTGTTCAGATACTTCAGCCAAGTTAGACAAAAAAAAAAAACCTTTCACCTTTCTGGTCAGAAACAGTGCCCTCTGTAATACTGCACATGTGGACTGGATGTGATTGATTGTTTGATTGTGATGCAACATATTAATTAGAGTCAATCAGATTTAAATCAGCTTTACTTATAATCAGATTCACTATTAAATCATAATCAAATTTTTTTTAACTTTATTATGAGATGCATATTTACTTTGAGATGCAAATTATGATTCTTCTTCATATTCTTATTCCAATTCTCACTCTTATCATTTCATTTCTTTTTCTCAGCTAGATTGGAAATCTGCGGTGATTCTGTTTTCTTTCTTATTCTTACCTTTATTCCACGTCCACAATTATAATTTAAATTCATATATTTTTAAATTCATAATTTTTTTGTAAATTTCATTATGAATTTTAATCTTCTGCTCTCACTGTAATTCTGATTCCAATTACCATTTTTATTTAGGATCTTGCCTTTGATTTCAATTTAGACAAAATTTTCTTTTAAATATAATTCAGATTTCCAGTTCTCGGTCTCTTTAAAGTTCAGAAACAAAATTATGTAATCTATCCAATTTGGATTATAATCCTGACTAGAATTAAATTATAACTTTTCAGCATGTTCTTATTATAGTTCTACTGTAATTGTAATGTTACATATTATTCTGATTGTAATTCTGAACTATTGAACTATTTTTTACTGTGCTCTCTGTAAAAAATAATGCAATCTTCTGATTGAAATGTTAATTCTGTCTCTGATTACACAAACTTTTGGATCTAACTTTGATTAAATTCAACATAATATTTAAATTCATACAGTAACTTCTGTCTTCAGTTAAAAATAATGCTGTCATTTAAAGTATTCCTTTGGGCTAATTATTATTTAGAAATGATTATGATTATAGTTATAGCTGAAATTCACAATTGAATTCTAAATCTGAATCTGATGTTGATTCTGATTTAGGAATTTGGTTGTATTTTTAAAATATGAATTTTGGTTTAATTCTGATTGTAATTAGATTTTTATTTTGATTCTAATTCTGATTTTATTCTAAATGTTATTTAATTCTGATTTAATTCTGATTGGAGTTGAAATTTGACTTTACTTCTAATTTAAATCTGATTATTTGATTCTGATTCAGATCTTTTGCTTTCTTTTATTCTCTGATTTTAATTAGATTTTGATTCTAATCTGATACTGGTTAAATTCTGATTGTGTGATCAGATTCTGATTGGGATGCTTGGCTTGCCTCTCTCCTCTCTCCTTGGGGCAGGAGGCTGCATCAGCAGTTTGAGATGTATAAGGATCAGGTGAAGAAGCTCGGTGACGAGGCTCAGAAGAATCCGGAGCAGAAGAGCGACTCTCCAATCTGCGGAATTTGCCACAAAACCAAATTTGCCGACGGCTGCGGCCACGTCTGTTCTTATTGCCAAACCAAGTTCTGCGCTCGCTGCGGGGGCCGAGTGTCTCTGCGCTCCAACAAGGTAACGAACCCACCTCAGTGTTCATGTTTGTCTTCATGGATATAGTTGTTAATGCAGACTGGGTTTGGGTTTGTGTAAGTAATCTCCACCCTGAAGCTCATAGCAGACTCTGTGGAGTCTGAAGAAAAACATTATGGAGCTGTGACTGGTCTAAATCTCTGTGGTGTGCTTTTGTTTATTAATGAATAAATCTTCCTTTATATGAGAAACAACCTATATTTCTTACAATCCCTACAGCAAGTGTGAAATATTGCCATAGATTATGCAAATTTATGTGTAAAAAATTATGTGATCACAAAAATCTTTCACAAAGCTGTTCAATGCGACCTTTGTTTTGTTTAAAATTGTGTGTCGTTTCTATACCTGCATAATCTGTTACTGTTCATCCCTTTCTTTTCAGATCTGCCCTAGTCACATGACTAAGTACTTAAATATTCTAATAGGCCCTAGTCACATGGCTAAGTATTTTAATATTATAATTGGTCCTAGTCACATGACTACTGTAAGTACCTAAATATTATAATAGGCCCTAGTCACGTGACTAAATACTTACATATTATAATGAGTCCTAGTCACGTGACTAAATATTTCAATATTATAATTGGACCTAGTCACATGACTGAGTACCTAAATATTATAAAAGGCTCTAATTACATGACTAAGTACCTAAATATTATAATAGGCCCTAGTCACGTGACTAAATACTTAAATATTTTAATGGACCCCAGTCACATGAGTAAGTACTTAAATATTGTAATGGCCCTAGTCATGTGACTAAGTAAACCTTTCTGAAACATTCATGAAAAAATTGCATATTAAAAAAATGGGGGATTTGGTATTATACAAATTTGTTTATCTAAATAAATATTTTAATCGTTGTTTAAAGGTTCATCCAATATAATTGGGATTGACCAGTGTTGGGGGACGTTACTTTTTAAAGTAACTAATTACATTACAAATTACTGTTTTTAAAAAATAATCAGTTACATTACAGCGTTACTTTCTGATAAAAGTAACTAGTTGGAGTACTTTTCCATTGCAGAAAATGAAAACTCCTTTGTGATTCCTCATGCATGTTGTTTTAGTCAAGACCTTTATAATTATTCAAAAAAGTAATCCAAGTACTCTAACTTTACTTTGTAACGCGTTACACCCAACACTGTGATTGAGGTAAGATATGAGCTGAATGCGTCCTTAAATCTATGTCTTGGATTTTAGGCAAGGATTTTATTTGCACATGTTGTTTAATAAATTACTACAAATTACATGCAAAGATTATTAGGGTTATTTTCTATTTGTATTTATTTCTGATGTGTTTTTAGGACACATGCAGGGTTTATGATGTAGACTTGTACATAAGAAGCCTCGGTGTGTCCTCGCTTTAGAACCCTCCTCTATTCTATCTGTTTGATTCCTCCTCTATGATTTGTTCATGTTTTGGAAACTCTGGACTTGTGATTGATGTCCGGTGTTACAGCCCAGAGGATATAGGATCGAGAAATGAATGGGGCAGCAGTTAGAGTTTTGAGAAACACTTTAGAGGGTTCCTTCACACGTTTTACACTAGGGGGCAGAATTTCCCTCTCTTTTTCTCACTGGCTTCTCTCAGGCAGTAACACGAAGTGATACATTCTTTCTAATAAAGAATAATAGTCAGTAAGAGGAGAATTTATACAGTACAAGTACGCTCTTACAATAAATAAAAAATAGAAATAAGCAAATAAATATAACAAATAAAAAAACACCACCCTAAAACATCCATCACTCACTCATTGTCTATAGCGCTTTGTCCTGTACTGTATTCTTTGGCCTATCCCAGGAGACTTAGGGCACAAGGCAGGGTACACCCGGGACAGGGTGCCAATCCATCGCAGGGCACACACACAACATGGACAACTTGGGAACGCAAATTAGCCTAATCCTGCACAGATGCAAACATATTTTATTGGGATAGACCAACTAAAAGAGACACATAATTGTAAAGTGGAAGAAAAATTATAAATGGTTTTCATTTTCTTTTTTACAAATAAAATTCTAAAAAGTGTGGCTTGCGTTTGTATTAAGCCCCCTTTATTCTGTTAAATAAAGTTGTGAAGAAGTTTAAAGTAGGTTTAGGTTATAAAAAGCTTTGAACATTTTGGGGAGCACTGTTCAATCCATCAACCGAAAATAGAAAGAGTAACTCTGAAGGAGCTGCGCAGCTGCAGAGATCAACATCTTAGGTGAGAGAATCTATTATTAACTATTAGTCGTGCACTCCATAAATCTGGCCTTTATAGAAAAGTGGCAAGCAGAAAGACATTGCTGAATGAAAGTCATAAGAAGTCCAGTTTGCAGTTTGCAACAAGACATGTGGGGGGCACAGCAAACATGTAGAAGAAGGTACTCTGGTCAGATTAGACCAAAATGTAACTTTTTGGCCTAAATGCAAAACACACGCGTGGCGGCAAACTAACACCTGCATGGTGGTGGCAGCATCATGTTGTGGGGATGCTTTACTTCAGCAGGGACAAGAAAACCTGTTAGAGTCTGCAAGAGACTAGGGAGCCATATTCATGTGTTAGAATGGCCCAGTCAAAGTTCAGACCTAAATCCCATTGAGAATCTGTGGCAAGACTTGAATATTGCTGTTCACAGATGCACAGTTCTCCATCAAATCTGACTGAGCCTGAGCAATTGTGCAAAGAAGAATAGGCAAAAATTTCAAATTGTCTAGATGTGCGAAGCTGCTAGAGACATACGCTAAAAGACTTGCAGCTGGAGTCGCAGTGATAGGTGATTCTACAAAGTAATGAATCAGCGGCTGAACACAAATGCACACCACATTTTTAAAACATTTATTAGTAAAAACAAAAAACAAAACTATTTATCATTTCCAATAATAATTATGTGCTACTTTGTGTTGGTCTATCACATACAGTAAAATCACAATAAAATAAATTTATGTTTGTGGTTGTAACGTGACAAAATGTGAAAAGTTCAAGGGGTGTGAATACTTTTTCAAGGCACTGTACATAATTGTGTTATGGATGAATCTTTGAAGGGACTCAATAAACGTCTAGAAAGTGTCAACAATACAATCTATTACCTTTCTATGGGCCCGAGGGTGTCTATTTGTCCAAAGACGCTTGTCTAGTACAGTATATGAATTATAAATGATAGGAAGGATTTTTTTTAAAGTTTAATGACTAAGTCTGTGTTTAACTGTGTTTAAAAAGCATTTTTCTATGATGGAGCATTAATTGATGAATCACATTCAGGGAATTAGGATGAAGAAATGAACGAGGTGAAACGTAATGTTAGTGGCATCATGAGACTGAACAAGAGAATATCTACAAAAAATCCACAGCAGGGCCAAAAAGGCAGCTTCCTGAAGTCACACTCATTAACACACACGATTTTAGCAGCGTTCCATGCTAACGTTCCTCTCAGTCAGGTGTTAATCAGTGATAAATTGCTTATTCAGCCTGCTGAATATTGCAGTGTGTGCACAATGCATCACGTTTAGGTAGATCATCATTCACACACACACACACACACACACAGCAAGGCTGTAAATAACCACTAACACAGTTTCTGAGGTGCTAGAGACAGAAAGTTACAGTTCAGCAAATAAACAGTTTTACAACGTTTTGCTTTCTCTGTATTCTAGATCAGAAGAGATTTTATGATGAACACAGTTACATCAGTACACATGATCAAACAACATGTGCACATGTCCTGTCCCATGCTAAATACAGGCTAGTTAGTATGAGGTGGAGTAAGACTGAGGGTTAGAGTTAGAATGAGGTGAGAGGAGGGGTTAGTGTAGAGGTGGAGTTATGGTAGCGGACAGGCTTAATATGGGGAGGGGTTATGGTAGGTATGGGGTTTGTATAGGAGGAGTTAGGGTGGGGTGTGGTTAGTATAGGGGTGGGTTTGATAAGGTTAGGGTGGAGTTAAAGTGAGGAGCGAGTTTAGTATAGGGGTGAAGTTAGGATGAGATGTGGGATTAGTATGGGGTGGAGTAAGGGCGAGGTGGGCTTAGTATAGGGGTGGAGTTACGATGGTGTGAGGTTAGTATAGGGGTTGATTTAGGATAGGGTGTGGTTAGCATGGTGGAGTAAGGGTTGGGTGGGGTTAGTATTGAGGTGTCTTTAGGGAGGAAGGTGTTAGTATAGGGGTGGCATTAGGGTGGGTTGGTATAGTATAGGGGTGGGGTTAGGGTGGAGTGTATTCAGTATGGGGTGGTGTTAGGGTGTCTGATTAGTATGGGGTGGAGTTAGGGTGGGTGGGGTTAGTATAAGGGTTGATTTAGGGTGGGTGGGCTTAGTATATGGGGCTAGGATGGGTGGGGTTAGTATAGGGGTTGAGTTAGGGTGTGATGAGATTAGTACAGGGGTTGAGTTAGGGTGGGTGGAGTTAGGATGGGGTGGGGTTAGTAAAGGGGTGGAGTTAGGGTCTATTTTTTAATTCATATTTTTTAATTAGTAAATTTTTAATTTGATTTATTTTGATTAGTATTTGTATGTACTCAGGTTGAACAGTATTAACTGTAATGTGACTGTAATGTGACTGTAATGTGATCGTAAGAGTTTTTAGAGTTAGAGTTACGAAATTGCATGTTCGATTATAGAACTTGGTAAATTTTCCCACCATTTTGTTGATGGATACAGAGAAGTTTGGGTCGAAAAATGTTTTGAAGATGTCATAACATGACATGAGCTCAAAACCTCCCACGCACACACACACATACACATACACACACACATAAACAAACACATACACACACACACACACACGCACACACACACCTATACACACACACGCACCTGTATTCTGATGTAAAATCACAGATTTTCAGCCCCAGGTGGAAGCGCTTGTCGGAGTCGTGTGTTCTGTGTGGAGGTGAGCGACCTGATCGGGTTGCAGTAAAGTGCCGGGTGACCAGATTCTTTTACATTCCAGACTATATGACGTCAAGGTGCTCTTACCCTGGCCTGGTCCTTGCACACATTCACACGCACACATTTGCGCCCTTCATACACACTTACACACATTTGTGTATTTGCTTAAACAAAGAGGAGAGCAGACACCAAGTTCATTTAAAGAACAAAATGCATTTTCTAAAACTAAATAAAAGAATGAGTTTTTGATTTGATTCAAATCTATAACTGCTACAAAAAACTATTTCACATGTTCCTACCTTATTAGATCTTTGCGGTGTTGTGCTCGGTGTCTGATGAGCCACGATGATGAGCAGGAGTCAAACTTTAGCTGCTTGACACCGTCTAGAATGATGAATAATGTAGGAATAACAAGTAGCTCAGCGCTACACACTTCACTTTAAGTGACATTGAGCAGCAGGACGGCAGTGTGACCTTGTTTTTCATATTTGTGCTCGTTGGAGACACTCTCCTCCAGTCTTCTGTGGAAAATGCCTGGATTTCTCTTGCTTTTGATGAACTTGAGAAAGACTGACACTTTAGCGTTTGGCTTCCCGACTGGAGGATCCTTTTCCGAGGACGGATTTTACTCTTTAATCACGAGCGCTAACGATTCACTGACCTGCAGAACGACTCGCGCCGACACCATGGGTATGAACATTGTGTCATCAATACTCTATTTTCTTTATCAGCTACATGTTTATCAGAGCGACTTTATAATGTCACTGGTTATACAGCAGATGTTCAGACTCTTCTGTCCTGTTCGGTCTTTACTCTAAACTTTACAAAACCTTTTTTTAATCTTTAAGAGGCTTTAAAACTTTTAATAATCTTGAATCTGTTCTACAACTATTAAAAATCAGTCTAAAAAGCTATTAATTATACAAAATCAATGTTGAGACCATTTATAGTCAGGATTCAGAATTTAACAACTGAAAACTTTAATAAGCTGAAATTAACATTATTATTTTTTAAAACATATGATCTTAAGTCAGGCTTTCATTCTAAATGATACATTCTTCAAAATAATCCATTATCAAGTGTTATATAGCAGACAGACAGACAGACAGGCAGACAGACAGACTAGAAGGAATTTTTGGTTGTCAAATTAACGCTGCAATTTGACAATGATAAAGACATAGAAGCACTATTGCCATTGAGTTGTTTTTTTAAACTCATTTAGTTTGATAAAATGAGGTTGGATTGACGTTGATAACACAATGTTGGGATAACACTAAAAACTATTACACATTATTGCAAATATGACATGATTTTTATATTTCTTGCTTAAATACTAGATCATTCAAATTATTATACTTCTGATGCTAGTGTTTCTTTTTTTTTCTTCTTGAAACTACGGTTGCATTCACACTAGGAACACTGTCCCACACTTCATCCCAATGTCCAGTCCCAAAGTACGTTTTCATAATAAGAACACAGTATGAGCAGGGTGTGGTGCGCTTAGTAGTCAAGTAGTCAAGTAGGCTTTTATTGTCATTCCAACCGTATACAGTTAAGTACACAGTGAAACGAAACAATGGTTCCTCCAGGACCAAGGTGCTACATACATGCATCAACATAAATTAATAACACAACATAAATTATGACAGATATGACAGATTTACATTTTTAAGTTAACCTATTTTTATACAAAAAAGAGACAACAATAGACAACAGACAACAAAGTGCACATGCACATGTGCAAATCCATACACGGTTAGAGACACATCCAGACACATCCTAGGCACGGTTCGCAACAAACATGAAAGCCAATCGTACCTAAACATGGAATTGGGGTGCTGTTTAAAACTCAAGGTCATCGATGATGTCTGTCTCATCTGAAATCTCAGTATACATGCAGCCTTCGCTGAACTCGAGGCGGCTAACAACCAAAAACGGCACAAAGCAACTATGTGCATACTGCCACCTGCTGTACCGGAGAGGGTAAACATGCAAAGTGTACTCGGGTATGGATCTATATTACTAATGGGAATTCTGGATAGCGAGACAGCGGTGTCTCAAACGGGTAAGGCTATGGGTTATTGTGTTACTGATCGGAAGGTCAGGGGTTCAAGCCCCAGCACTGCCAAGTTGCCACTGTTGAGCCCATGAGCAAGGTCCTTAACCCTATGTGCGCTGGCTGATCCTGTGCTCCGACCCCAGCTTCCTAACTGGGATATGTGAAAAAATCTTTTTACTGTGCTGTAAGGTACATTTGACAAATACTTGAATATTTATTCAAAAGTTATGAAGTGTGAAAGTACTCTGTCAGTTTCCTGATCAGACCTTCGCCCTGGTGGCTCCGGTGCTCAACGCTAACTCCTGCTTCACCAGGACACCTTGCTGAGTGCTACTAAATGCCTGGTTATTGCTGTGTCAAGCAAGAAGTGCTGCAAAAGAGTCAAAAATGTCCAACCAACTGCATTTTAACAAACCATTAAGTCAGGAAGGTGTTAAAAGGAAAATATACCATGGGCAGTATGAGCATGTACAAGATATATATGTCTGCACCACTTAATGTCTAAGATCTCTTTTGTAAAACTAGATCTTATGCAGTTTGGATGTTGCATATAAATAAAGGTTAATTTTCTGCAATGTATTTGCAATGTTGTTTTGGGGTGATTAATTGAATGTTTGTCCAACACCATTTTATCAAAATCATTCTAACTTTCACAAACAACTTTGGTCTTATGTATTAATGCAACATTATTACAACTAAATGCAAACATCTTATAACATTTTTCGTTCCTGGTGGGAGACAGACGGGTAGAGAGACGGCCAGCGAGACAGTCAGAGAGATACAGTTTTTTACAGTCCATGACTATAAGCATACAGTGAGTCACTTACGGATGTAAAGAATATGAATACATTATTCACATGCGGCCTATTTCATATATTTTATTTTATTTCTCATTTTATTTCTTATATGTCAAAAAATCTTTCACTGGGCATCGTTGTTAGATTTGAGCTGAACATTAGGAATGAAATTAGGGAAAAACTTTTTTTTTTCTTTCAACTTGAACGTTAACATGAATGTGTGATGCATTTCATGTTTAATATAAATAATGTTTATAAATATGCAATTATTTCCATCATGCTTGGTATTTTCTTCAAAAACCTCCAGGAACGTTCACTAATTAATGCACCATCTGGCCTTTCTTTTGCAGGTAATGTGGGTGTGCAACTTGTGCCGAAAACAACAAGAAATCCTCACCAAGTCAGGCGCCTGGTTCTATGGAGGTGCTGAGGGCCGAAGGTTTGGACACGAGGTCAAAGGTCATCTCGACCCATCTGGATTAGCAGTGAAAAGCTACTCGGGTGTTCCAGGTGACAGGTGAGTGCAGATCTGCTTCTCTTTTCTTCCCATTGAAGAACTGATAATGGTGACCATGGCGATGATGATGATGGTGGTGATGGTGGTTTTGGTGTTTTGTGTGAAAGTAAAGAAGATGATGGTGGTGACAACAAAGATGATTATGATAATGGTGGTGGTGGTTTTTGTAGTGAGCGTAATGAAAATGATGATGGTGATGGTGTTTGTGGTGACAGTAATAATAATAATATGATGGTGATGAGAGTAATGAAGGTGTTTGTGTTGACAGTAATAATAATAATATGATGATAGTGATGATGATGATGATGATGGTGGTGATGACAGTAAAGATGGAAATGATGGTGATGGTGGTGGTGTTTGTGGTGACAGTAATGATATGGTGATGATGATGATGATGATGATGATGATTAAAATAAATAAATACTGTTGGAATGTTGATCTGATTTCAAAGCTTGAGTGAAAGCTTGGTAGCTGGAACAGAAGTACAGACTGGAACGCAGCCAGAGTGTGTTTGAGTGTGACAAACAGTCTTGTACAGAGTGTATCTGAGAGAGAGAAAGAGAGAGAGAGAGAGAGAGAGGGAGAGAGAGAGTGTTTGGGCTCTCGGCGATACATCTGATACACTCAGCAGCAGCAGCAGCGGTGCTTAAATGCAGCGCGAGGAGGCAGTGTGATGGACGTGTTGTGGGTGGTTTCTTTCTCCTGAGGAAAAGGAACATTAGAGGAGAGAGCAGGAGAAGGAGGAGGAAGAAGAAGATGAGATGAAAATGCAATTTGAGACGTTGCGACACTTTTGCAGCTCGGTTTTGTCCCGTTTTAATGCGTCCACGCCTAGGAATGTCTCGCAGGCAGAGCTGGTAACGAATGGCGGGTGAGTGATGCTCACGTACACTCACACACACACACACACATGTGTACTTGTCTTCATAGGTGTTTGGCTCTGTGACTGATCTGGTAGAGGAACCGCAAACTCTTATATTTTAAAAACTGAAAATGGGGAGAATATTAAATCTCTCAGTAGTGGACATACTGTACATAGTGCACTATATAAGTAGAAGATCTTTATTCTCACCTGTATTTCATACCCTTTGATGTGCGTATTTGGAATTTGGCCAATAAATTTTCGACACGTCACGCTTGCGTAATGTATCATAAATAACGTCTCATATTGGCAACTAGTCACAGCTGCAAATGCTACCTTTTATAATCCTTATGCTTTTAGAAACATTTTGGCTAACGTTAATATAGTTTCTGTGCATCAGACACAAGACTACCTAGCTCCAAAACCGAAACTTTTTCTTTTCAAATGGAAATCTAACGTGTGTAGATTCAATAAGCTTACGCAATCCAACAACCTCGGCAACAGAGTGATCCCAAGCCTTGCATTTAACTGTTTTTATGTACACTTTACACTTTGGCATATATAATTGTTATGGTTGTATTTTCCCTTCTTTTCCCCCCAGCAGTCAGGTGACAAGAGACTCGTATCGCTTGGGGTTTGTTGCTTGTGGGTGTGGCCCTGCTATATTTTAAAGAAAGAATCGTGCTGAGAAATCGTCGCAGCGACAGTAGGAACTGCTTGTAAAGTCGAACACAAACTAAAAAATTAGGTCTGTGGATAGATTCACGTTATATCCTTGGATTTCCACTAGCTAACTGTACTAGTCACCAAAGACACCAACTTTTTTCATTTCAAGCTTCATAATGCTTCTATAGACATCGAACAACATTATATATGTAACAGAATAAGATAAATCCACAGTCATACCTTTTTCTACCAGACAGTACTGTATGTGGGAATGAATTGCCCTGGGGAGGTGAAGTTGTGAGCAGGGAACTGAAGAAACATTGGACCACACGTGCTATAGGGCTTTCATATCAGGAACCCGGGCTTGGATCTGAGTACTTGATCCCAAAGTCAGTTTGTTTTATTAGTGTGAACTGATTGATGAACTTGGGCATCAGGTGTGAAGCAACTGTACCAAAACATGTACAGTATGTGAACCGATATTTTAGAATGTGATGTTAAAACTAGCCAAGCATCACATTTTAAACATGGCAGTGAAAGGATCTCGGGGATCTCTAATGTTTAATACAGTAGATCACTTTATCTACTGATCACTTTATACAGTAGATGACTTTGTCTATTCCACAGTCATGTAGTTTGATGACCCAGGTGTACGAAGGTTTACTCCTTCCTTGTGTTTATTGGTGAATCGCAAACCAGCTAGGTCCATACCGCCACCTACTGTTCCGGAGTGTGCAGATATATGAGTGTACTCAGGTATGGAGCAACATTACTGATATGAAAGCTGAGCAGTGACGGAGTGGAGACTGGGGCAGCTGTACTCAGACACGGCACATAGTAATCATACCTAATCAAACCATACGTGCTCTAAGAATCATTCAGTGGTTTGGAGTGGTTTGGATTGGTCACTTTATAATGTCAGACCTTGTATAAGAAAATTCCTATCTGAAAAAAGAAATGTGTCCGAAATCACTTCTCCATGTCGTGCGTATATGTATAATGTGAAACGCTTTGTGTGTCTTTCTAGTGTGCTTGTAGCGTAAGTGTTCTGGCAGCGACTTTTCTCGTTTGTGTTTTACAATTTGCTTGTAGAAGCCTTGAGATTTTTGCACAGCGTCAATGTTTTTGTGGTGAGTCTGCTTGAGCTGTCTCTATGTGTCTGATAGCTAAATAACGTTTTATTATTTAAAAACCTCCTAATTACCGTCAGATTTTAAATTTATAAAGATTCTAGCAGAAATCATTGAAATTCCTGAACAAGTTAAAGCTCAAAGAACTCGTACACTGGGATTGTCTCAATGTAGAGACAAATGTAGAGATACAGATTTCAAACCTAAAGACGCATGGGACCGAGCGTTGCTAAGCAGCTGTATCAGTTTCTTGTGTCTTTTGCTTGTTTCTTGTCTGAGACTCAGACCACAAATCAATATGTTTATATCACAACAAACAACTGCCACATGATATCCAACGACAAATGGATTCTTGGGACCTGTTTTTGTTCTTCTTTGTATGTCTGTGTATGTGTGTGGCATATTTTAAAAGTGTACATTTCATGTTGCTGTACTTACTTAGGAATCGTAACTGATTTTAAACATTTTGTGTAATGCTTTTTATTGCAGTGATAAATTAAAAATTAACCTCATATCAATATCATGCTAAATCTTCTAATTAACTTCAACAAACCTCAGCAACCCATTTTTTTTCTGGCCATATCTTTATCTCCGTTCAGCTGAAGGTTTGTTTTGTAATTATGCAAAATAAGCGTTAGATGTGAATAATTCATCGGCGTTAGATCATTTATTCCCAGTGCTTTTCCTTCTCTTTAGTTAAACTCCAAGCATGCTAGTGTGTGATGTGTGTGTGTGTGTGTGTGTGTGCGCGAGAGAGAGAGAGAGAGAGCATAAAACTGAATTTGTGCTAAAGGGAAATGATTATACTGTGTAATAATTGAGTCAGAGAATCACATTTTCTTTCTGTCCTGCATATATTATCTATAAAGCACTGTCTCTCTCTCTCTCTCTCTCTCTCTGTTTGTGTGTGTGTTAATCTCTACATTTTTTTGTCCTTCCTGCTCTAGCACTGATCTCTTAACTGCTTCTGTTTCTGCTGCGCTTTTCTTTTCTTTTCTTAAAACTAGTCTGGACTCTGTGTGTGTGTGCGTGTGCACCTTAAATTCTTCTAATGCCAGTCTAAACGGATCGATACACGCACGGCACGGAAACAGCGCCGCAGTGCCAAAGCTGATTATTCCTTCTCTACAGCAGCGATGACTCAAAACATACTCACTTTGATGTACTGGATGTAAAACAGGGCGTGGCCGGCTCTGGCTCTGGCTCAGCACGGATTGGTCCATCTTGACTTGGCTCTTTTTTCCTGTTTTTTTTTTTTTTGTAAGACTTGTCCTGGATGTGTCCCGTATAAGAATGAGCTAACATTTTGTTTTGAAAACACACATTTTACCACTATTTGAAAATATGTTGTGATAAGGGGTGTTTTTCCTTAACCGACAGGTGCACCACTTAACAATCAGTAATTGATTAATTAAATTAACAAAGCAGAAATTCATGCTGCCAAAGATACTTCTCTCATCATTCTGTCCTTGTTCAACAAAATGTTGGTGCTAAAAAATACAATGTCCCATACTGCGCATAGATATTTAAGATACGGAGAAAGGTTATGCAAAACATTCTCAACAATTCTATTTTTCTTGTCCATAATTTAAACATGATCGTCAATGTCTATATGTCTAATAATGTCATTGTTACATAACAGCCAATAGCATTCGAGATGCTTCAAGCTACACTTGACCGTAGCTTAGCTAGTAAGCTACAGTACTGTAAAAAAAAAAGGAACCGCATAGAAGAGCCTGTTGGAGGTTTTTTCGCCTTTGCTCTCACCCACACCTGTCCACTGTAACCAGGCTCGTATCCTAGATGACAAAACTGTAGGTGTTGGTGAAGTTATGGTGTTGGAGGTGAAGTGTCAATGGGGTAGATGGGGGCATTATGATGCGTCTAAATTGTAGATAAAAAAAATAATGCTGACTTTGGCTGATGGAGAATCCTTGATATTGTATAAAAAACGTACTTCATCATTCTGAGTTACAGTAGCGACATAGAGAGCATTTAATTGGTGGATTAGACAAGTGATACAAGATGAGTCATCGAAAAACTTTTAGTAAAAAAAATCTAAACAAATTACCTAAATATACTGTAATATTTTTTGTAGCAGGAGGTACTGTCTTCAAACACACACACACACACACACACACACACACACACACACACACACACTGTCCTGGGCAGACCTTGTAGATCGAAACTAAATCATACACCAAATATGAGTTCTCTGTGCTAACACACACACACACACACTGAAATGTGCTGAGTTAGTTGAAATAATAAACGTCTGACAGGACCTACGTTTGGCCCGTAATCAGCTAAGTAGCTTTAATCCTCCTTAGCAAGTCTTATTTGACCTACAGCTAAAAACAGCACTCGCTAAAGGCATTAGCTCAGCTCCCACAATGCTTTGCTGCTCGGCACTTCCCGGCCATCCTCGGCTTCTAGAAGCAGCGGTCAGCTTTCTGGCTGCGTGTATATACACAAATATTTGTGTCCTGAGCTGGCATGAGACCTAATGTTGTGTGCGTGTGTGTGTGGGTGTGTGTGTGTGTTGGGTGTATTAGTGTGTGGGTGTGTGTCTGAGGAAGGGAAAGAAGCTAGCGTAGTGTGATAGTGCTGAGTAACCACTCAAAGTGTGTGTGTATGTGAATGAGGGCATTACCTGAATGAACTGATTTCTAAAAAGATTTTTAGCATTTGCTCAAATAAAAATGTTCATAATTGAACCAGATAATCGTACTGTGGTTAACTGATTAAACTTAATTTATGCTAATATCAAATATTTATTGCTAACACGGTACAATAATTTCTTTATTTATTTTTAAATATAAGATTAAATACAAATTTGTAATCACTACCCATAATGCTAACCGGGTAGTCTACATAAACTATCCTGACAGGATTTATATTACTAAACTAACAGTTGAAGAATGTAATTCCATATTAATACATGTGCATAATCTTTATTGCTAATTCCAAATAGCTAACATAAATTACCCTGAAAGGATTTTAAATCATGTTCATAAATGTTCATAATTGTCCTTTCTAAGACTAGCTAGTTGGCTAACACAGGCTAACCTGACTGGATTTCTCACAGGATTTGTAGTCTTATTGTTGTAAAAGTCCCTAAACATTATTGTTATTTCTAGCTAGTTGACTAAAATGAGTTATCCTAAATGATAATCTACAGTATATTAGATTATGTTATTATTTAATATTTATAAATATTTATAATTTTCACATCTACTGTAATGTTACTATGCCTGCTAACATAAAGTAACCGGACAAGATTTAAAATTAAGGCTCTTTCCCTTATTTCAATGTCTGTACCATTTGTTATTAATTATAATTAGCTAACTTAAGCTTAGCTACGTTGGAAGGTATTTTAAAATAGTATTAATAAATATTAACAACCGTCACTGCTAACCCTAGCTAACATGCTAAAACTGAACTAGCCTGACTGGCATTCTGACAGGATTGTTATCATAAACATTCTTAATTCTAACTATTAATGCTGTCTGGCTAATGTGAGGTTTCTTGACAGTTCTGACAGAATTTTGAGCCTTTATTTCTAAATGATTTTACATCATTCATGAATATTCATCATCTCCACTGCTAATGCTACAGTATAATGAATTGTTTGTCAGTTTATCCGTCTGCATGCATGTTTTTTTTTAGAAGAGTGTATCGAATACAAAAAGGAAAAAATATATCATAATTGAATTAATTTGATTCAAAATACTAAGGTAAAATCTTGGTAAAAGGTCAATAACCTTGATATTATCTTACGTACGGCAAAGCATTTGAGTTTTCAGTATCTCTTTAGCGTTTTTTTGCTGGTTATTGGAGACTTTTATCCCAGTATTCATTGCACATTTGTACAGTGACCATTGTACAGGTAGCTGTAATTGTGGTTGAATGCGCAGCTAAATGGTGGATATTTATTTGGACTAACATTCATTTTGGTCTTGATCTACAGGAGAAGAAGTCCATCAGCATCCAGGTCACACAGAGGGGACGTCATAGGACGAACTCAGCATGGAGAAGGCATCATACCTCGGTCTCCGTCTGAATCAAACCGCTGGCGTTATCAGGACCGCCACCTGGATGTTCACATAAACGATCGCGAGCTCCAGCGGCAGCGCGAGGAGGAGTATCGGTCTCGGTACCGCAGTGACCCCAACCTCGCCCGGTACCCTGTTAAACCGCAGCCCTACGAAGAGCAGATGCGAATCCATGCTCAGGTTTCTAGAGCACGGCACGAGCGGCGCCACAGCGACGTTTCCTTGGCTTTCACCGAGCTTGACGAGGCTCACAACGGTTTTGACGGCCGACGCCCAGCATCAAAGCGCTCGTATTCGATGGACAGAAGCTCTCCGGCTTTTAGGACGTTCAGTAAAATGCACCATCTGGACCCTGGTATGATGGATGGTGTGATGAGGACTGACTCTCTCAGTTCGGATCAGTCGGAGTCGATGAGGCCTGCGAGGAGCCGGAGAACAGGACGGTTCAGGGCGGCGGGGAGCTTCAGCAGTTCGGAGGAGGAGATCAACACCACGCCGGAGTACACGAGCTGTGAGGATGTGGAGCTTGAGTGCGAATCCTTTGGTGAGAAAGGTGAGGATATGTAAAAAAATAAATAAAAAATATGCACTTCCTGTTGTTAGGTGGGGTTTAATGTTTAGTCGATTACAGTACTCAAAATCTCTGCTTCTTTACCTAACACTGTAGGTGTGTTTTGGATGATCAGACTGCCGTCATATGTAAGAAATGTTACAAAGTGCTGACAGTGGAGACCCCTTCCATAAATGTTCCATAAATAAACTTCTCCTGACAGAAAACTTTTAACCGTATCAATGATTACACACATTGAACAACATAGGAACTGTATTAGAATGAGCACTTATCTAAACCTGTGATTTGTTGCATCATTACTCAGTCAAAAACTTTTGACCAATCACGACTCAGAACTCAACAGCAATATCATGCAGGTTTCTGTTACATGGTGTAGAAGTGACGACTTGCTGTTCCCTGACCCCAAGAAGACGTCAGTTGCGTGTGGTGTGTTCAGTATGTATGACATCACTGCTGAATATTTCATGCTCTGTAATTAAAGCCCAGTACCGCGGAGAGGACTCTAAAAGCTGTGCAGGTCGTTACAGCATGCCATCATCTTCCACGAGCTCTGCTCAAAATTATGGCCGAAACCTGACACTGATCCCATCCCGGCATCCTGACAGTAACTGAGCGCTTCTCTGCAAAGTGAGACTTCACACGCATTACAGCAGCATGCTTGAGGATCCGTAGAGTGCTGGCTTCGTGTATATGATCAATGCTGTGATTCTGATCCATTGTCTCAGGATGCAGTATTGGGTCAGAGTATGTAATTATACATGTACAGAAGATAAGAGCAAAATCATAATACATAGGTTTTATTAACAATTTTATTATTTTGTGTTTATTTTAATTGATTTTTCTGTTTACATTAAGTCATAAATATAAATTGTATCATCACAACCCACCTCAATTACAAACACCAGCATCACCACCATGGTCACCGAAAACACCACCACAATCAAAAGCACAACCACAAGCACCACCACTTTAATCACAACCACCACCATCACCAAAAACAACAACTACCATAAGCACAACCATCAACACCACAACCACAACCTTGAACAGAATGACCACCATAACCACCACAATCTCAAGCACCCCCACAAGCACTACCACCACCATAATCAGCACTACAACTACCTTCACCACTACCATTACCACCACAATTACCACCGCAATCGCAAAAATCACCACAACCACCACTACAACTACACCAACCCCCACAATCATCACCTCTATTACCACCACAATCACAAGCACCAGCACCATCACAACCACAACCACCACCAAAACCACTACAACCATTACATCCAGCAGGGCTACATCCTCCTCCATCACCCCACAACTACCAGCTCAGTCACCACAACCAACGCCACAACCTTCACAATCTCTACCACCATTACTACTATAATAATAATAATACTAATAATAACAATAATAATGAGGTGCAATCATTAAATGATTAAAGTTCACAAACTAGAAAACCAAAAATTCAGATACAAAATATAGATGATCATATCACAGGTCCAAGCAGTGGAATCAGACAAAAGTGGGAAAAATTACCAAGACCTTGCATTGACTAAACACTCACTGGCTCTGTATTGCAAGCTGAACTGGCTTTATATTTAGTTTCTTAACAAGCAGAATTTTATGGGTGATGAAAAATTGGTTTAGAAGAGAGGCCCCTGCTGGTTTGGATACAAAATACAGAAACATACACCACTGAAAAAAGCTTGAACTGGCAACCCAGATCAACAGTAAACGTTAAGTGTGATTAAAACAATGACTAAAGGTTTAACTGTATTTAGGATTTGACTCCATAACCTTCCCCAGAACCTAAATATTAAACAAAGTAACTGAACAGGTTCTTTCCTTGTCATGCTGAACAGGAAGATGGGAAATCTTTGATGAGCTGATCCTGAGAGACTGACAATCAATCATGGATTAGCAGACGTTGTTTGGTTTAAAGTCACACAAATAAATAAATAAATAAATCTAATTATGAAATAAATAATTAAATATGCACACATAGTTGCAATAAACACGTTTGTAAGATAATCTATTTATTTTTATAATTTGAAAAGATAGACGAAAGTATTGCATCGAGTGCGTGTGTTTTGCCAGGAATGGACCCTGAATCTTGTGGAAATGCTGTTGGTTTTTGTGTGTGTATATGTGTGATGGCTAGTGACGTTTGCATCATGTAGAACAGAGTATTTGAGCCTCCAAGAATAAAGTATAATCCCATTATTCTAATGCACGAAGGAGGAGGAGCGATGAACAGAGCTGCAGAGAAAGCCAGAGAAAGTTGAAAACACAGCAGGGCCTCATTTCGAAAAAAAAAAAATCAGGTTAGGGGTCAGATTGGACTTGTAATTCTGAGCGTGGGAACAAGAATGTGTCTGTAATGTGTATCCTGATCTTGACTCCGAAGCAAATCGGATTTAGTGAAATTCCGCCGGGGTTTGGAAGGAGACGAGGAGACGGAAGGCAAAGACGGATTACTGACAATTTGTTTGGATCAGAAGGTCCTGAAAAAAAAAAACTGAAAGAGTGTTAAGGTGATGGATTGGACATGTGAGGAATGGAGCTGGCTCTTGTCTGAGTGATGAGAGGAAACGTAAGGCTGCATTTCCTGTGTTATTAAATCATTAGTGGTTCATTTTATTGTTGGAAAGTTTACTTCCAGGTGTGAAAGTGAGAGTAGTGCGCAGTGTTAGTGTATCATCGCAATGATTATTGCACATTTGTACAGTTTATTCACTTTCTTATTGCAGCACTTTTACCCTGAAGTGTTTTATTCCTCTTAATCCACAGCAGTTTGCCCACAATGATATACAACAGTGTATAAAAAAAAATCATACAATGTATTTTCTAACAAGATTGTACCATTACATGTGTGCGGAACATGTGTGCGGAACGAAACGTTTTAAACAGATGAAACAGATGGAGTGACATTACTGATGAAAGATTGAATGATTGTCTATAAAATGTTGGTGTTTAGGCAGAAAGTTATATATTTATGTATATTAAAATAAAATTTTCTCTGTAGTACGTTATAACAACAAAACCTTTTTCATAAACCAGCTTACAGATGTTTTGCAGTCACATACTGTAATTACCATGATGTAAGTTACACCAATGGACAGCAGCACCGTTAACCAAAATCAGGCTACTGTGTATTTTCGTTGATAGTTATATTCAAGGTGTATTTTAAAACCAAAAAAAACAAAACCAGAAATACAATATTACCTGATGACCTAATGAATTACCTAATGCTTTGTCACAAAGCTAAAAGAGTAACCTAGAGACTGATAGCTTCTGTTCTGCTGATTATCTTCATATACAGTGTGTTGCGGTGGATTTCGTAACTTTTTCAAAAGAGAAACAAGTGTGTGGATGAAGAAGGTGATAAGGATATGGATTTGATATCAGAACGTGATGACTACAGACGATGTACAAATATGTGATTCCTTCTGGATTTGGTGATGTTTGTCTTAACGTTAGCTCATTCAGTGACATCATGACAGAGGAGTTTACGCTTCTTTGTTTTTCAGTAACAAGCTGCCATTTTGTGATATCTGGTGAGGGAACGAGTGTTTTTAAGTGTTTATTTATTGCTGCTATAACATAAGTGAGAAGATTTAAACATTAATATAAATGGATAAGTATGAGGGGCGTTCAGGTCAAAGCGGGACTTGTAATTGTGCAGAATAACAGAGCACAGTTCTAAGAGTAAAATCTTTCTCTATATACTGTAATCTCCTGCTACACTAATGCACTTATCCTAGCATTTCTATATCGCTTACATACCGTTAACGTAGAAAGTTTTCTCAGTATGCCAGAGCCGTGATCGGACTGCCCGCTTCACATTGGAAGCGCTGGCCTCCCTGGAACTCCTTTAATGGCCCAAATATGTGCCGATGGCTTTGAGCCAGTTCAGGACTGTACATGGGGAATGTGGCAATAACTCCCAGCCGAGTTCCTGTAATGTGCAACTGGTGTTGGTGAATGATTGTGTGTACAGTTCCCACAGACAGATGCGTCTCTTATGCAAGTTGGCGACAAGTTATCCGTAGATTTTCAAGGATCAGGCGTTCCACTCACTGAATGTTCACAGTAACTAATGCAGTGGGCTCAGAGCCATCTTGGCCTGGATCTTCATTCACAGTTAAAACATTTTGCATGCAAATGTCTTTTACTGCGGATAAGGGTCTCATCACCGTACTGTGTTTGAAGTCTTCTGTAAATGTCAACTACATTTACCAGAAATGTCATCACAAGTCCCGGTTTGGCTTGAACGGCCCTTGTACAACATTGTTATTATGGAAGTGTAATTATGGGTAAATTGATGTAGTCTATAAGGAGTAAAACACTTAGGCACTTACAGTAGGCTTAGGAAAATAATCAATTCAGGATGGTAACTGTGACTCTGCTTGAGTGTTTCACAACAGTAACAGCACATAGTTTCTGTGAGGTCGAGTTTGAGGACAGGAACTTCAAGGCTAAAGGTGAAAAACAGACAACTTGCAAAAGCCAGGATGGAATTATAGATTGCTAGATTGTGTGCGATCAGAGACGGAATCAACAGACAAGCTGGAAGGGTGAACAGGGACAGAATAACAGAAGAACCCTGAATGCCGAGCTGCATAAAGTCTGGCAGGTAAAACCCAAGTAAAGCCAATACGAGGGATCACCAGAGTCATACGTACTGTACGCCTGGGTTGTGTATAACAGAACACAGAAAGCTAAACTCGTCCATTGTGATAACAAGCCTTCACTACTTTCTTCCTCAACACACAGAGATGTTACACCATGAAGCTCTCAGAACTGCTCTTTTCTGAGTGTGTTGCTGCACCGTGTGTTTACTGGCATCTCTTCTTGACTGGATAGGGAAGATGCTCACAGAGTACAGACAGCTGGGCACCGCTCACTCAGGGGCATCGATAAAGTGAAAAAAGAAATCAAACTAAATAATATAAATCAACCAGGATGTAATGTAAAATCTGAAATGTGGGTCAAGCTACAGTGGCTCCAGATAAAGACGTAGCTAACAATAACACCGGGGAAAGTTGAAACCAGAATATTTTTTAAACTGATTTGTCTTTACACAAAAACTCCTAAACTGTGTTTTAGAATCTGCACGCAAACGGATGAATGAAGTGAGTGGGATGCTTTTAGCCGAATTGAATGCAAATGAAAACGTTGCAGAAAAAGAAAACAGCTCCAATTCATAGACAGATTAGATTAAAATTAGATTAGATTACAAGTGCAATGCTAAAAAGAGAGAATAGACGTGCTGGGCGAAAAGAAAAACAAAACAAAAAGAGATTGCAAATCCTCTAGTTTAGTTATAAAGTACAGTAGAACAATAATGAATAGATATTGAATGTTATTATTGAATAATGTCAAATGTTCAAACGTGATGTTCAGACTTTAGGCCACGCCCTCTAGGTGAGTCTGATATACAGTACAGTAGGTGTGGAGTGATTCTGCTTCCAGATGGAGCTCTGACTGCTTTTTATTAGGCGAAGCTGTTCCTTGACAAGTAAATACACCAAAAACAGGACTTATACAGTACGTATGGGGAGAAGTTTTGTTAAAACAGTGGAAACACTTGTAAGCATCAGACTTCCTGGCTGATCGACTGTTTTATTTTTGTGAAAATAAAATGTGCATTAGATGATGGAGAAAAAAAGAAATTCTGAATTAAATGTGTCTTATCTTCCCGGTGTGTGTTTTTTATCTACAGGAGATATGGACGGCCACTGGTGGGATTATGCGTCATGGCATAATGAGTCTTCGCCAATGTCTATGGTGAGACGTCCAATCATCTGTCTCCTCACGTCACATCGTTAACCTTATTCATCACTTGTAAAAGTTTTCATTTCTTCTTCTCCGGTTCTGTCTTTTCTCTTTTATGATTAAGGCATACATGAGTTTGTTTAACTAGGGAACCTCCTGTTGTAGTGGTTCTCACCCCTGTGGCAGAGGTTCTCCTTCCCTGCTCATGTTAATTCAGAAAAGGCTGATGATTAGTGAGATCAGGGAGAACCTGGGTAAAACCCTGCCTGTAAAGCATAGGCGACAAGTCTTGATCACTATCCGTTGTCTCACGTCATTGTTGGCGTCCATTATCCATCATCATCATCACTGAACTTCCACATATTCACATACATGGCATTTGGCAGACGCCATTATCCAGAGCAACTTGCATTTTATCTCATTATACATCTGATCAGTTGAGGGTTAAGGGCTTTGCTCAAGGCCCCTACAGTGGAAGTGGGGTTTGAACCCAGGACCTTTCGATCAATAGAACAATGCCTTAACCATGGAGCTACCCCTGACCCCAGACTTTCCTTCTACCCTTTTAACTCCTTCTAAACCATTCATGTAAATTTGATGTGCAAATTCGATCGAAGATGTGCATTGGCTATTTCATTTTCTAATAAATGAGATTTATTTATGTAATACCATCCAATATACTGCTGAGATTTAGTATTGCACGGTATTACAAATTAAGACACAGGATGGCGCTTTTATTTTGTTGGTAGACTACAGCTGAGTGTGTGTTCAGTACAAGTAGTTTCATTGTCCATGATGATGCCCTGATAATCTCCCTCGCTGAACTTATTCTTCTCATTAGTGAGCGGTGCAGGGTGTGATCGCTATATTCTACAGTTCATGTATAACTAATGAATGTAGTATCATGGAGAACTGGCTTGAACAGTCAGTGTTTATTACTGTAGATGTGCACTGGCTATTTAATTGTGTCGCCTGCTTATGCAAGCTTATATGACATCATCGTCCGCCATCATCATCTCTCAGCGTCAAACTTTTCCTCTATCCTCTTTCAATCTCTCTCTCTTTTTCTCTCTCACGTTTGCACCAGTTCAGTTCCGTTGTCATGTAAATTTTTTTCTTTTTGTGATTTTGTGTAATTTCGTCAACGTCCATCAATAAGCTACGTGCTGGTTTTATATTCTATATCACAGTATCACATTATTATTATTATTCAAAAGAGCTTCAATATAAATACCTTTATTTAAAAATACTGCAAGATGTATGTGAGATTAAAACTACGCAAGTTGAGTTTTGGCTGGAACTCTGCAGCACCCCGTGACGTGGCAACCTTCCAAAGATGGAGATCGGTTAATCGGGCGGATTTTACTGAACAAGCGGATGAAGGATGGCACGGTGCCACGAGACACGGGCGCGCTGCTGGGCCTCAAGGTAACACCAGACTTTTATATTGCGACCATTTCCTAACCTGTGATTACGACCTGCAATGATCACATTCACTCATTAGTGTTTTAAAGACATTGGTAGACTGAGGTCATGATTTATTCCTACATTATTTCAATTGTAGCGAATCAGCTTGCTAGCAGATTAGCTACATGTTAGCTACAGTACATATTATGCTGTAATATAATGTAATATGATTTACAGAACTGTGTTACACCTTAAACCTTAAATCAACCAGGCTGTTATATAACCAGTGTGTCATCACCATTGTGTGCTTCTGTAGTGTGTAGAAAAAGTGGAGTGAGGTGTATATCATTATTATTATTTTATACTCTTGTGCTTGATCAATATTTTACACCCCTGTGCTGGACGTATATATTAGTGATTATTATTTTATACCCCTGTGCTGGATGTGTATATGAATGATCACTATTTTGCACCCCTGTGCTGGACGTGTATATGATTGATAATTATTTAAAACCCCTTTTATACCCCTGTGCAGGACGTGTATGTTAGTGATCATTATTTTACACCCCTGTGCTGGATGTGTATGTGATTGATCATTATTTTATGCCCCCTATTTATTATTTATTCATTTTTTTTCTTTAGGTAGTTGGAGGGAAAATGACTGAATCTGGTAAGCTTTGTGCTTTTATTACCAAAGTGAAAAGAGGAAGCTTAGCGGATACAGTTGGCCATCTCCGACCAGGTATATATATATATATAATCCCCCCCTGAATAAATTTAAAGTGAGAAGACTTTACAGGAAGTTCACCTATTAATAAACGGACTTTTGTCCTGACTCATCACTCTCTCTCTCTCTCTCTTTCTCTCTCTCTCTTTCTCAATGTGTCTGCAGGTGATCAGGTTCTTGAGTGGAACGGGAGAGTTCTACAGGGAGCCACATTTAAGGAAGTTTATAATATTATTCTAGAGTCCAAACCTGAGCCGCAGGTCGAGCTTCTGGTCTCGCGGCCCATCGGGTGAGTGCTGACTGATCTATTATTAATGTACTTGTATTAATGCATTAAAATACTTGGTCATCATATACAGTACTCCTGTATTATATTAAAACATCTTGGATCTTAGAATATACTCCTGTATTACACTCATGTACTTCACTGTTATAATATAGTCATGCAATAACAGTATATGGGTATTTATCCTTATCAATATTCTTCTGTATTATACGAATATCGTCCTGCATTTTAAACATATGCAATACTCCTGTGTTATAAAAACATACTTTGGTACTGTAAATATACTGTATAGTGCTGTAAATATAATGATAAGCCCTTGCATTATAAATAAATACCTGTGTGTTGTAAATATATACTCTTTACAATACCCTGAGTTATTATTCCTACAATTACTTATACACAATTACTTATAAACAGACCAATGTATTACAATAATAAAAAAACAGCAGTATAATATTTCCATTTTTCATACTTGTCTTTTGCAGTGACATACCCAGAATATCAGAGAGCACACATGGACAACTTGAATCCAGTGAGTGTTATTGTCACATACAGTACAGTATACTGTATGTGTTTACTGTACATTAAAGGAATCTTGTAATAATACGATAGAAAGTGTAAAGTAGTAGCGCTGATGTTAACGTCACACTTTTTCACCCTCCCAAAAAAGGTTCAAGCTCATTTGAATCGCAGAAGATGGGTCCATCTATTTCCGTCACGTCTCCCATGAGTCCCGGCGTCCTTCGCGATGCTCCACAGTATCTGTCCGGACAACTTTCAGTGAGTTCCCATCATGCCAAATTAAGTCAAATGTCAATTAAACTGTAAGTGCAATTTGTCATGATTAGGATTTTAATTTATTACGTTTGTCTTTATGATTACTTAATGAAAAAGGAATTTTTATATTCCTTTATTTTGTACATTACTAATATTAAATAGGTTTGAACCGGCCCAAGCTGAAATGTAACCAGACGCTAACCAGAAATGTAGTTACAGTAATAATCCAGAACATATTTAGCTTTGTTCTTTATATTAATAAAATAAACATGTAGCTATTTATTAATGTTGAATCTTATAGACATTAATGTAATTGTTAAATCCTGGAGCCAGACTTTATATTATAGTTTATACGTAGCTGAGATTCAAAATCCATAAGCTGTCAGATTATTATGTGTGATTTAAATTTAATTTGTTGCTAAATATCTGCAGATTTATCCATGTTCCAGATTGGAGCTTCTGTGTCTTTGCTCCTCTGTGCTTCCTCGTGGGTTTATTTAATCATTGTTTTAATTTAAAATGATGGAGATTTATCTAAAAAAAAAAAATAAATTTACATGAAAGAAAAGGGTGAAATGAAAAATATAATGTTATAATTAATAAAGACATTATGCTGTACAGTAAACTTTTATATTATAATACAAATTCTATGATTATTAATGATATTAGAATAGTATTTTAAAATTAAGAATTATTTATAGCATTATAAAGTAAAGTGCTTTCAAAATTTTCATCAAAAACAAAAACTCCAGCTAATCGTCAACATGTGGTTTTGTGTTCCGCCATTTAAACAGGAAGTACAGAGCTAAAAATAAGTTAACTTGTTACGGAAAACTCAACTAAAATGTTCACAAATCTTCCACCACTGCGAAAAATGTTGGTCCTGTGATGTCTCGGGGACGAATCAAACTCTCTTACTCTTATTGATTGAAATTGAGGCTAAATCTCCTCTCAGCTGTGTGGTTTTAATTTATAAGCATTTGATTTAGTTTTATGGCATTTTTATTTATTTTTCTTTGTTAATTTTGCTTACCCAGAGTCCATGCCTTAATAGAAGAACCACGCCTTTTGTCCCTAGGGTCCAGGTAACAGCACCGGTCTGACTGATACACACTTTTTTCTCTGACTCCTTTCTCTTCCTCTCTACGATATTTGGAAAATGCATAGCAGGAAAATGGCAGCATTTCAAATCTCTGATCTTCATTTCCCTTTTGTCCGGATTTTTGTTACTGCTAGCTCATATCCATAGATTTTTTTTTGTTGTTTCGTTTCATTTTCCACACCTAATATTATCATCGTTTAACACATTAAACCCCATCTTGCTAAGGGTCTGAAGAAGTCTGCATGAGTTACTGACCTGCACTGAGGAGTTTAAAGAGACAAACATTGACTTTTTTTCTGACTGTAAATGTTCATTGTTCAAGATTTAAATTTTTTACTACCTATTTAAAGTCTCTTTAAATGGTATAATTAATTACAAAATGCCAAGGGACATAAACTTTTCTTTTCCTTGCAACTGGAAACAAGATGTTTCCTCCAGTGCTCTGATTTTAAACCAGAAAAATACTACCACATTTGCAGATCTGTAAGATACAACAATATTTTCTGCGTTATATAAATTAGTGCCATATTTTCTGGACTATATGATGGTACCTTATTATGAGGACTGTAACATACTAGCTTACTTTACAGTACAATATTCTTTTGGCAAAATAAAATACCATATCCTCAGATACTACTATATTTTCAGGTCTATAAGCTACTCCCTTATCCTCAAGACTATAAGATATTGCTTTATTCTGTGGATTATAAGATATTGCTTTATTCTCTGGAATATAAGATACTACCTTATTCTCTGGAATATAAGATACTACCTTATTCTCTGGAATATAAGATACTACCTTATTCTCTGGAATATAAGATATTGCCTTATTCTCTGGAATATAAGATATTGCCTTATTCTCTGGAATATAAGATACTACCTTATTCTCTGGAATATAAGATACTACCTTATTCTCTGGACTATAAGATATTGCCTTATTCTCTGGAATATAAGATACTACCTTATTCTCTGGACTATAAGATATTGCCTTATTCTCTGGACTATAAGATATTACCTTATTCTCTAGACTACAGGTTACTACCACATTCTTAGAACTATAAATTACGACTTTATTTTTTAGTACTATAGGATACTACCATGTTTTTTAAGTGGCATTGTTGTGACATAAAATTTCAAATTCAAAATTCAAATTCAAATTAAATTTGTCACGTACACAGCCATACACAGTACGATATGCAGTGAAATGCTCATACGACTGCCCGTGACCTAAGACTAAAACTAAAGAAAATATTTTTTATATTATTCAAATAAAAATAAAATATGAAATAAAAAAATACAAATATAAAAAACTTTAGCTGTAAAATTTACAATATGTATAAGTTATTAAATGAAATAGTATTGAAGTAGCATGCATACTAAATAGCATGTATACAATTCTTTCTGCTTTGTTCCCATTGTATAATTTTATAGTTCACCAATATAAAAATCCATGCCAACCTTCATACACTTCAATAACAGTTAAGGTGAAGCATTTATTCCTTGCATGTCAAAAATAAAGTTATGAACATTTATCATTGACTGCAGTGAGACTCATAGTCCAGAAAACATTGCATGTAAAATTTCTGAAATAGCATGCTATTCTAATAATAGAGAAAACTCCATTTTCCATGTTGCAATGAGAAGATTGCTGTCAAGTCCCATTTTTCAACATGAAATTGCATTTTCCAATGATGATCTGGCTATAGCTCCAGAACCCAAAGATAAAATAAACAAATTGTACCAACAGAAATTAAACATCTTTTACATTATAATTGTATTGAGAATCACCATTTTCAGAGTCCTACATGCACACACGACTGCAGCTTTCTTCTCCAAATGACTGCATTGATTTTATTAAGTGGAGGCTGTGAATTTCTTGATGTTACTGTCAGGAGTTGTTGACCTGGAAGAACAATTCGGTTTGATTTGATTGAGTGGTCATCAGTAATAGAAATCAAATGGTACAATTTGTTTGCACTGAATTTCCTCCCCTTTTTTCATGTTTGAAGCAGCCTGAATTGCTCTAGTTTATACAGAATGCATTATCTTGCTTTGCTGCATGCATTAGTTCTGGACTATTTTTAGACCAGCGTTCGCTTTTTAGATTTATATAGAGTTGTGTTTTCTTTTAGCTTTAGCGATTTGTTACAAAGGATGGGCAAATTCTGCGAAGTCTTAGTTTTTTAGGAATCAGACCACCTCACAGATGTTTGCTTAACCTCAGAAACTTTGTACAGGTCTTCTGGTTTTTGCCCTTTCTTTAAAATGATTTCTTTCTTTAGATACAAGGCTGTAGTTTACTCATATTGAGCATAGATGCATGAGTTGATTATTAAGACTTTCAAAGCTCTTTCCAAATGTCGGTTCCCAAAAAGAAGATTTGACCTGCACTCTATTGGAGCATTTTGTAATTTATTTGGAGATTTTCATTTTGGCAGCCTTTAGTTGAATTGTTGTCAGGCTTTCTAAGTGGCTCTAGGTGTTAGACTGAGTTCAGGTCTCCATATTGGATGATTTATAAAATACAGGTAGTCCCCGACTTACGAGCATTTGAGTTACAAATTTTCACAGATACGAACGGAACAAATCATGGAAGTAGCTTATGTGTATTGTACAAAGAATTGACACTGCAGTGCATCAGATTCCAATATTTACAATTATATACAATATTTTTAGTGTGTAAGTGAATGTATAAACTGTGTTTCAATTAATCAGTCCAGGAGCATCAATGATAGAAAATAGCTGAACTCTAAAGCTGTCCTGATGGTGAATAATCCTGATTTCAAAAAATCCTCAACAAATCAGAATTCTCAGCCCGAGAAAGTGGGAACTTACGAACAAATCCGACTTACGAACGTGCTCATGAAACAAAACTCATTTGTAAGTAAGGGGCAACCTGTACATCGCTGGGATTTATTGCTATCTTACCACAGTAATTTCTAGTTATGTGCCTTGAGTCCCCAAGTACTGCACGCTTTACTATTTTTTTTGTGAATCATGTCAGCTTATTATTGAAGTGACCTCAAGTTACCTTCAAGACTTAAAAGAAAATTTAAGCATTGCCTCCAAACCCAGATTACGGGGGAAAATTAGGGTTGTAATCCAGCGCACCAAAAGAATAAGGAATCCGCGTTTGCAAGAGCTAGACGCTATTATTCCACTATGGGCGGAATAGCTAAAA
>JAQMYJ010000023.1:33735476-33748802 GCA_030014305.1 Clarias laeviceps | reverse complement strand
CACTAGTTCCCTACAGCGCTACAGTTCGCTACTCTGTGCAGTTGTGTGTGCACGGAGAGTTTGTGTATGTATGTGCGTGCATCTCATAGGTGTGTGTGCGCAAGCATCTCATAGACGTGTGTGCATGGAGAGGTGGGTGTGTATGAAACTGCAGACATACTCCCCCTGAAATGCAACAAACAAATATATAGTCTATTCGCTGAATACAACGTGACAGCGCGCTCTGAGTTGAACACCCGCAGACCCCCAGTTACTGTAATGCCTCTTCTCACCTTTCATTCACTCATTACAGCAGCATTTTGGAGTTACAGACTGTATGGCAAAAATCACAGCTTGTCATTTTACTCCTGTTACTAAGCTCTGACACCAGAGACTCCTTCCATACATATACATACATATACAGTATAAACTTACATAGTAAAACCTGTTACGATAGAAACGATAACATGCTGTATTAAAACACACATGCATTCACATAAACCTGCACTACTGTCAGAGCTGCTGTTACAGACAATTAATCAACACCTCTGACCAAATTCAACAGCACTGTTGGAAAAACCAAAAGGCTCGACTCCAGCAACAGCAAATTTGTGTCATCAAAGATCATCACAGTCAAAACAATCTCTTATAAATAGTGAATTAATAACACTGATCAACACTCTCTGACTGATCTTTGAGTCATGGGTCCTTACTGGACTTTTAAACATATACAATTGACCATGGCTTTATTTTCTCACTCAGTAACACTAATTGAGTTGTAACTGTTGTTGTTGTGCGGTTGTTGTCCCTGTCTCAAACCTGCACTTAATCCTCCTGACTGCCGACTCCTGCACCAGCGTTGGTTAGATTAGACGATCTGTTTAGTGCCACCCTTAGTGCCTTCAGCGTCACAGTGTTGGTTTTAAATTACTCAGGGTTTTGTGTTGCTTTCACTTCGAGAAATAAAACCTTGGATTTGCTGAGATTTCCTGCTAACGCCCAACAGGAACTAGTTGTTGTCCAAGCGTTGTGGTGACAATTTGGCATTGGGTAGTTTCTGAAAATTATGAAGAATTTTTTGTCAGAAATGGTGTCAGAACAATGTTGACTACATGACGAAGCATACAGTAACATTGAACGAATGCCTCTAACACAATGATGCAAAAACGACTTCAAAACAATATCCTGTCACTGCGGCGAGATCAGTATGTGCTTATTATTGGACCACTAGCGGGCGTGCTGTTGATGCTGCTAAATGAGCATATAACAACTAGCGCAGCCACAACAACAGCAATTTTCCAAAATATAACATTTGAAAGCAGCCAACAGGGTCAAAAATAAAACCCCACTTAACGTCTGAGATCTGTTCTATGCCCAGTTTGGACTCTGTGCAAACACCACATTACAGTAGAGTCATTTGTGAGCTAAGATTTAGCTCACAATAAAATTTCTGAACGAAAAGAGGTAACGTTACAACAGTCATGCGTGACATGAGATACACACACTGTGTGTGGGAAGCTGTTGGGTCTGTGCAAATCTCTGACAGGAATTCTAAACCCTTAAACTTAAAGGGACCGTGGATGTGCTCGGATGTTGTGAGATTGGATGCTAGTTGTCACAAATGAAGGTTACAATTTAGTTGTTTTGAGGTCGTGTTCGCAACCTTGTGTTTAGGTCTTTTGTTCAACGTTATCTCAACGTCATTCTAACCTTCAAAAACAGACGGTATCACAATGTTGTTACAAATATATTACAACGTTCATCCAGTGCTAGGGTTCCAGCTGTGTGTCCAGTGTATTTGTCGTGGACTGATGTTTCATGGAAAACTTGCCTTAAAAAGGTTTAAGCTCATTAATGTGCAGTTATATGGTGTTACTTTGGTCTACAGTAGCAGTAGCAGCAGTCATAGTTGTAGTTGTAGGTTTGTCTCACTGTGTGTTGTTTTATGGTCAGGAGGATGAGGAGGGATAGGCGACTCTCAGTCTACAGCGACTCATATGAATCTCCTGAGAGGTAAAAGACTCTGTAGAGAAAAATGTAGTGTTGCTTTTTTTCCCTTTTTGGCACTTCACCATTAATAGGTCAGCTTCTTTTTCAAAATCATGTCCATAATAAGAATAATAGATAAGAATTATATACTGTATTTGGTTATTAAACATGTGTATGATGAGGGGAAACAGGAATAATCTGTAGTCTAGTCATCGACATCTTCATTTCCAATTTCATCTCATTCTGCTCTCTTCCTCCTCCATGTAAAGACATTACAACGGTCCCAATCACATTCCCTCCCCGTGGCCCAATCACGACATGAATGGCTCCTCTGATGATTACAGGTAAGAGTGCAGAGAAACGCACTGTAATCTGCACCGCCAATCTTTTTTATTTCCTCCTCCTAAACCATGAGTTCTGTCACTTTACATCAGAGGTGTCAAACTCGTTTTTAAAATATGTCATGTCGTTTATCCAAAAGGTTTAAGCATATAAAAGGGATTTATTCAAAGTTGCATTATCAAATGAGGATGCATTTCCTTTTGAGATCTGTCGCCTCGAACTCGCTCATCAGGGACACATGATAAAGCTATGCACGTATAAATCAAGACATTTTTAATTATTTTTTATTTTATTTATACCCGGAATTAACATTTTTATAAAGCTGCTTTGTCACAATGTCACTTGTTAAAAGCACTAAACAAATAGCTCTGAGTTGAATTTAATATATTTTGAATACACAAATAGAAAATACGCATATCACCTCCACAACACTTCAACACTGGGTTTAATGAAGACATGCACATGAGTTCAAAAGCTTTTCAATTTGTCTTTTTTTCTTAGATTAAATACAATAATTTTCATTACAAATTATATCAATGAAAATTATATTAGTAAAAATAGAATACCGGTGGCACGGTGGCGTAATAATTGGCTCGCACCTCCAGGGTTGAGGGTTCAGTTCACACCTAGTGCGTGAGTTTGCATGTTCTTCTTATGCTTGGTGGGTTTCCTTCGGGTACTCCGGTTTCCTTCCACAATCTAAAAACATGCAGATTAGATTAATTGTCGTTCCCAAATTGCCGGGTATGTGTTTGTGTGTATGGACCCAGAGTGTACCCCACTTGTTCCCAAGGTTGATCTCCTGGTATAGGCTTCAAGCTCCGCAACTCTGGTCAGGATAAGAGGTATAGAAAATCAATGAATGAAAAAATTGACATGAACATCAGAAGTTTTTACAATAAAAAAAAAAAAAAAAATTTGTTGCTTTAATGACAGGTTGGTATGGACTCCACAAGCTTGCGTAAAACATAATGATGCATTTCATTTTAAATCACACCCACTGTGTTAGTTTAGATCAGAGTGTTGTCTGACTGCACACAGTAGAAGAGATTAGACATGAGGAAATGCAGGAGTTTGCAAAATGCAGGAGTTTGTACCTTAACAGTTATCATGATTTATATCAGACATTTAAACAGTGATGCAGGAATATATTTAACATACTGTATATTGAACACATAGTTATAAATATTTCAAAATTTCAATTCAAAATAAATTCAAAAGCCGTTTGGACCCTGTTGTATTGCTTATATAAAAAAATAATCAAATTTTTTAGTATTTAATAGAGTACCTCCTTAAAACTAAAAAAAAAATACTTCATAAAAATGAATTAAAGTATATTGAAACAATTACTGCAAAACAGCCAACACGATAAGTGAAAATATCTTTGAATATAGTCTAATTGATCTTGTATTTCCTATTTTATGATTAAAATAAACGGAAGATTAACCCATTTGGTGGCTCGGGTGGTTGAGGATCTGGCTTGCTGATTGGAGGGTCAGGGGTTCGATCCCCAGCACCACCAGGTCCCCATTTTTGGGTTGTCAGGCAAGACCCTTAACCCTACACACCATACCCACCACCCATGTGTGGAGTGCTGGTCCCAAGCCTGGTTAGGAAATGCGAGGCCTGCGATAGGAAAGACATCTGGTGTAAAACCTGTGCCAGATCTTGTGTATCTGTTTCTTCAGTACTTGGGCTAATCCCAGTGTAAGCATTTATCTAATGATGGAAACTACAAAGCACTTTTGTAAGTCACTCTGGATAAGAGCGTCTACCAAATGCCTAAATATAAATGTACAGTATTTATTTAATTCATATTTATTTTATTTATTTAATAAATTAAATTTCTAATAATGTCATAATATTTAAATTCTAATGTAATACCATTTTTTCAAGTTTGAAATTATTATTATTATTATTATTATTATTATTTGGATATTATTTGGTTATCTCCATTTACAGTATACCGCTCAATCCTGCCCTCTAGTGTACCAAAAGTGTATTTTTTTTCAGAAACTTAAATTTCAGAATTTGGGGAGTTTTTTTTCTTGCTTTTTTTTTGATGAGGGAGAATTTTAATGACACATATGGCAACTATAATTCAGCACATGGTATCTAAATTCCAGATCAGTACCGGATCAGAATCAGATCAGGGCCGTATGTTTGACACCTCTGCTTTACCTGTGTACCTTTCTGTTACACTTCCACACTTTTAATCCATCTTTCCACCATTTTCTGAGATGTTAACACCCAGCTTGGTCTTTACATCAGGAACTGCCCCAAGATCGAAATCGAGCCGTCCACAGATGCAGAAAGGTATCAGCTACCGTATCTCTTAGCATTTCACCAGATGTGCTTCCACTTACTGTGTCTGTGACCTCTTTAATGGAATCAGTAAAGATTAGCAGGAATATAAAGACATGAGTTGAGGTTCATTAACAGGAGTGTTTTTATATTTTGCTCCAGAGAGGATCAAATACCAGAGTTCCCAGTTAGCCACGAACCATTTGAGGAGGATTTGAGGTAATACTGTGGTGATGTAGGACTAGCGTTGCAGTAGAGTAGAACAAGCCCTTTAGTAGCTCTAAAAGTCGCTTGTTATTTTCTTTAAATGGTAAAACCCCCCCCCCCCCCACCCCATCCTAGAGGTGCTCTGCGTTTGGTTTGCTAACTCCTTTTCCTTCATTTCTGTTTTTCTGTGTTTGCGTGTAATTTTTTTTTCATCACAGAGAAGCAGCTTTCGCAGCATGTACTTCCTGCAGATGTTATTTTCACAGGAGCATGGGTTGCGTAAAAGTTCCAGAATTTCCCTCTGGGTTTTTTCGTGCCATAAGCAGCGTTGTTTGATTAACGTTTCCGCAGGTACGCGCATGCCACGGTGGACAGACATTACAGGTCGAGGTCGGCTGACCAGCGCCCGATGATGGAGAGACAGTTCTACACTCGCTCGCGCTCGTCCGAGCGTCCTGAACCGTCCTACATGAGGTCCATGCCGTCTTTACCCTCCAGGAGATCCGCCCCTCCCTCTCCTGCCTTAACGAGGTGATCCTGACCAATCACGGCGACTAACCAATCTAATCCAAGCCCGGCCCATGCCCCGTTTTTACTTGTTCCCAGTGCCGTCTTTGCTTTGTGTTTATCTGTAGAGTAGAGATGTGACGGTGGTTGTTTTTTGGAACTAACGTAGTTATTTTTTTTGTTGTTGTTCTGTTTGTTTTTAAAGACACACTACTTATATTCCTACGGGATATAATGGTGTGACCCTGGCATCCTGTCTTTTGCTTTTTTTCTCTCCTATGTTAAGTTAATTTGAACAAACTAACATTCTCATTTGTTGTTGAACAGCACCCTGTTTTCGTTTGTACGGCCCATCGGCTGCGCTAACCTTGCTAAAGGATGTCCACGGCTTCTTACTTTCCTCCTTGCAGCCATTTCCTGAGCTGTGGTGCTTTTTTATTGATATTGCTCCTGTTTCTCCGACTTCATAACTCCTTCTGAGGTGTTCTAAACCTCCGGGTATCTTATTAGAGCCGTGCATTTGTGAAATGCTTCCTCCTAATATTTTATTATTATTATTATTATTATTATTATGTTAAAGTCTTAATGATCTTGAATTAGTTTGCTGGATTAAGATTATTAATTAACATGGAATGCAAGCTGATGCTCAGAAGGTGCTATGAAGATCATTTATTGTTTCTTTAACGTGCATTTTTTAGCTCGTAACCTACTGTATGGTCTAAAGCTAAAATGCACTGGACTGCGACATATTTACCGCTGAACCTGCATGCACCGGTATGGTCAAATATGCGGAGTCTAGAACTGTGGAGTCGATTGTGCTACCTGTCTCAATGTTAATGTTTATTTTTATTTTATTACAAGTTTTAATATTAAACGGTATGATTTTGCCAAATAACTAACACTTTTCCCAATTAACCTTTCCCTTATTCAACTTCATCTGCACTGCAGTAAGTGAGAACTTAGCAGGTTAAACATCTTAAATGTAGAGAAAGCTCTCAAATATTTCTTATTATTATTTTATATATTCTTTTTATTTATTATATAATAAGTATAATTACTATAATTGATCGATATGTAAAAGGTTTGGCTAATTTTAAGTGAGATATTCCTAAAATTAAAAAAAAACATTTTATCTTTACTACTACTATTGCTAATAATAATAATAATAATTGTATTTGAACTAATAATAAGAAATATTAGACGACTTTGCCTCTAATTAAGGTGTGTGGACTTGCTAAGTATTTTTTATTTCTTTTCTTTCCAGTGTTAATTCCAAGTTAATCTTTGAACAAAATCTTCACTAAAGAATAAATAATATTTAATAAATAAATCTGTGCCAAAATTAAAACAGTAATGATATAAAAGTTCTATTTGTAATAAAGTGTAAACAAATTTTTCTATATGAGCTGAAAAATGTCTTAATTTTCTCTCTTTTTTTTCTTCTTTACTCTGATTTCTTATTACATTTATTTATATATAGTTTTCTTCTCCGCCTCGTCGCTGCTGTGCTGACATTTGCGTGAACTCTGACCTCATCTCTGCTGTAACACTTTTTGATAATATTATAAAAACTCCTGTTTGTGCTTCAGGGCGAATCCCCGGTCCGGGTCGGTCCAAACGAGTCCCTCAAGCACACCGGCGTCTGCCCGGCGAGGCCGTCAGTTACCGCAGGTCCCTCTGAAGGGCTCCATCGACAGAAGTGAGTAAAATACAGATAATCTTGCGCACGTTTCTGTCTACATTAGTGCACCTTGTCTCACGACAGTCTGGTGAATCTGAGCCGTGATTTCACTAAGCCGTGATCATACTGTGTATGGTTGTGTATGTGATCAATGAAATTTGCAATTGATTAGTCACACGTACGAAAAACCCACAAGCGCAGTAATGACGGTTTGTTTATCCGGAGTTACACAGCTGATGTGTTACTGCAGTCAGTGTTTTTGTTTTTCACCCCGTCTTTTCCCAGATGGTGGAGAGGGCGTGGCAGAGCCTGGCGAAGGTGTGTAGTGTGTACGTCTGCGTGTCACTGTCCTCTCCTGCAGCTTTTATACAGTATAGCTCTAGAGCTGCGTCCCAATAATGTGTGTGTGTGTGTTGTTGTTGTTGTTGTTGTTGTTGTTGTTTTAGTGGAACTCCTTTCTTTTTGCTTCTTTAAAGTCTATTTTAAGATGTACGTCTTACCCTGTCACTCCCCCCTTGTCTTACTGGAGGATGGGTTTTTATGCGCTGGATTTTGTTTCTCATTTTTTGTTTAAAAAGAAAGGAGAGAGAGAAGGAAAGAAAAAGGAAGGAAGAAGGAATAAGGGATGATTAAAAAAGTGAAAAGGTTGGAGAAGTAAAGAAAGAAACAAGAAAGAAAGGAATGATGAATAAAATTTCAGACAGTAATAAGAACTAAAAAACATGAAAAGGAAAGTGACATGACAAAGTGGGTGGTGGATGATTATTATTATTATTATTATTTTGTATTCTATTTGTAAAAAATTTTTAGTGAGTGTGTGCATGCATGTGTTTGAATGTGCGCGTGTTGCTCGCAGTTCTGCGGATTTTGACATTTCTCTTTTCTGATCTGGTTTTTTTTTGATTGGTGCAAAGCAGTATCTGTGACTCCGCCCCCTGTCCCACCCCCAATAACACAAACAACGCCTGGTAATTCTTTACAGAAAATATCTCAGTAGACAGATGTTTTTTTGTGTTTGTTAATAATTTTTGAACATTGGTGTAGTTTAGGGTCATAGGGCATGTTAATCAATAATGCTTAGTGTGCTGAGCTTGTGTATAGGCTAATAGAAAGCGCCCCCTAGAGCACACACTAGTCCAATACATAGACAATGACCTCTATTAATTTATATAGTTTCTCTCAGTCCTGTCACCTTCACCCATCTCACTGTACCATCTCTTTTCCTTTCTGTTCTTTTCATCCTCATCCTCATCCTGTGCTCTCATTAATGTGTGAAGTGCCTTCATCCTTCACGCACACCACAGCTGGTAACGACCTTTCTCCTGTAGTTACATCATTTCCCCCCAAAAAAACCCCAACTCCTGTAGAGTTACTGTACAGTATCGTGATCATCCTGTAGTGCAGGTGGAAACACTCCAGCTTAGTGTGTGTTAATTAGATGTGACAGGGTAGATTATAGATCTGTGATATTGTATTACAAAAAAATTTTCTTATAAAACTAAAAAACTACAAACAAAAAACACAACATACATTTGTATGATTTTTGAGCCTAAAAAAGTCACAATAATCATTAATTTTTAATCCGTAATTATTATACTTGAATTAATTCATGCGTAAACAGTGACTAATTTACTATAAACATGTACTGTACAAGATTAAAAAAAAAAATTTTTTTTTTGTGTTTTACAAAAAATGTTAATGAAACAAAAATTACCAACTAGATTTAACCGAGAATTTACAAAAGATTTTCATAAATATTAAAACAAACAAACAACAAGAAATATTACTGTTTTTATGTTACTAAAAACTTTAGTACATCAAGTAGACTTTGGAAACAAACAACCAACAACAACAACAACAAAAAAACAAGCAGAATAATTCTCACAAATTTGAACAAGTTAACGTAAGTATTTTTTATAAATTAGTCTTTACAAACAAACAAATGACAAGAAGTTGCTCACAATTTTTTACATTTTACTATAGTTTTTTTAGACTTTAAAAACAATTAAAAAAAGAAACCACAAAAAAGTTACTTTTAAATGTTACAAGTTTAAATGTTGAAAATTTATTACATCAAGTAGACTTTACTAACACCCAGAGGTTCCCCAGTTAAAAAAAAAAAAAAAAAAGATTTTGTAAATGAATGCATTTTCATCTTGTGAGTAAATCTTCTCACTACATTATCATCCATCATTTTGTTATTTTTGTCTTCTTACTATTTTTATTTATTTGTTATTGTTTTGCAATATTCTTCCATCATTCTCACCACCAAAGCACTCATGGGGGCGGAGTTTCCAGCCCCAGCACCTCACTCTGCACCAGACTCCGCCTCTGAACCAGACCCCGCCCCTTCATTGTCTGTTGAACCTGTCATTTCACTTTCATCTGGATCAGATCCGCCTTCAGCTCCGCCTCCCCCTGTGTCAGGTGTGTTACTAGAAAGTGTGTGTGGTTTCAATCTGCTTGTTCCACTCGTTTATTCCAGGTGTTTTTAGAAGACAGATGAAAATCGAAACTTTAAACAGGACACGAGATAAAACGTGATGGAACAGATTGTTGGAGCTCATGGAGGTGTACTGGGATGTCTTAGTGACATACTGTTTAGTTCTGTAGGAGCTTACACAAGTCTGTGTATCAGTCTGTGTGTGTGTGTGTGTGTGTAATCTTACACTTTTATTGTTGTTTATATATTTGGGTTAAAAAAGTGTGTATGTGTGTATGTATAAATGTGTGTGATGTGTGTTTGCTGTGGTGTCACTGCTATACCATTTATTTCTTTAAAACTGATGTGTGTGTGTGTGTGTGTGTGTGTAATATGTGTGTGTGTGTGTGTGTGTGTGTGTGTGATATGTATGTGTTATCGTCATGTTAAGAAATTGAGGAAAAGCCTGTGGCTCCCCCACCTGTCAACGGGCGGAAAGGCAAGTGCACACTGTGTGTGTGTGTGTGTGTGTGTGTGTGTACGATATAGACTAGCACAAATCCATCTAGAGAACTGTAGAAGATCATATAATAACTTTAACCGCTCATGCTGTAACTTTGTTGTATTATTTCGGGAATATGGCAGAGACTTACAGTACATTTATGTAATTTATAGAACTGAACAGAGCTCAACAGTGACAGAGCTGCGGTTTGAACTCATGACCTTTCAATCAGTAGTGCAGCATCTTAACTGCTGTCTTAATCACCACCCACCACTACAGCTTCACATCCCCTTCACTGCCCAACCACTGCCCCGTCACTGACCTGGCGCTGCCCGGTCACTGCTCTATCAGTGCTATGTTACTGCCCCATCATTGCTCCATCACCGCCCCATCACAGCCCTATCACTGCCCAGTCACCACCCTGTCACTGCCATATCACTGCCAAGTTACTTTCCTGTCACTGTACCGTTAATGTAATATCACTTCCATGTCACTACTACAGTACATCACTGCACCGCCACTGCCATTTCACTGCCCCATCAATAACCCATCACTACCCCATCACTGCCATGTCACTACCATGTCACTACCCCATCACTACCATGTCACTACCCCATCGCTACCCTGTCACTACCCCCGTCACTACCATGTCACTACCTCTTCACTGCCCCGTCACTACCCCTTCACTGCCCCGTCACTACCATGTCACTACCATGTCACTACCCCATCACTACCCTGTCACTGCCCCGTCACTATCCTGTCACTACAATGTCACTACCCCATTACTGCCATGTCACTACCCCATCACTTCCCCGTCACTGCCATGTCACTACCCCATCACTACCATGCCACTACCCTATCACTGCCATGTCACTACCATTTCACTGCCCTGTCAGTACCTTGTCACTACCCTATCACTGCCCTGTCACTACCTTGTCACTACCCTTTCACTACCATGTCACTACCCCATCACTACCAAGTCACTACCCCATTACTACCATGTCATTGCCCCATGACTACCCCATCACTTCCCCATCACTACTCCGTCACTGCCATGTCACTTAAAAAAACCAAACTGTAACAGCCTCTCTCAAAATCCTGACCTTATTATATTGTGGGTCCAATAAACAAATAAATAAACAAATAAATTAAAATTGAAAAAGCCTTCATCAGTGATAACGCCACAGTGTTTGTTCCTTGAAGCACTCCATCAGCACTAAAGTCGTGTGTTTCTTCCGTGTTTCTGTGCCGTGACCTTAGAGGTGACGTGGGAGGACCTGCAGAACAAAGTAACTGGTATGAAGTGCATTAGGCCCTATAGCGTGAACTCTGACCCAGAAGGGTCATTATTAGCCGGCTTTAGTGCGTGTAGTGCTGTGTTTCTGCTTATTACTGAGTCCGCCAGCTCTGTGGGACATGACGACATGATAAAAGGGGTTCAGCCTTATGTACATACTCTAATAAAATCTAATCACAAACACACACACACTTGCTTATTTCTTTAATTCTTTCTTTAAATACTTGGTAACTCTTTTTAAAGTGTCCTTTCTTTCTTTTGTTTAATTTTTTTTCTTTTTTCTTTACTTCTTTCTTTTTCTTTCTTTTTAAACTTTCTTTGTTTCTCTACGCTTTATTTCTTTTAAAATTTCTTTCCTTCTTTTTTTCTTTCTTTCTTTCTTTCTTTCTTTCTTTTAAAAGTACTTTAATTCTTTTAAAATATTCTTTCTTTCTTTCTTTTTTTAAGAATGACTTTCTTTCTTTCATTCTCTATTCTCCTTTCATGTTAAACTTTTTTATATTTCCTTTGTGGTTTTCTTTCTTTCTTTCTTTACCTTTCAGACTACTTTCTTTTCTATTTTTGTCTCTTGCTCCTTTACTTTCTCTCTGTCTCTTTCTCTCTCTCTCTTTCTCCCTGCTCATCTGCTCTCTTACTCTGTCTCTCTGCCTTATCTTTTATCTCTCTGTCAATTTCTCTGTCTGGCTCTCATTCACTTTCTCTTCGAGTACACACACACACACACACACACACACACACACACACACACACACAGTAGTAAACCATGCAGAAACACAAACTCTCTGCTGTAGAGAGCAGCGTTAGTTAACACCAGCAGTGTGTTTTATTAGTTATTAGATTTAGAATGATAGCTAGAATGTAGTGCTTATGGTTAAGGTTTGTGTGTGTGTGTGTGTGTGTGTGTGTGTGTTATGCTTTTCTTTTGCATTTCTCTCTATCACTTCCTAACACAGTAAGACATGTGCTGAGGATTGTTTACACACTACATCATGCTGTATTGACTTCTGGATCATTAGCTCTTATTATCTGCTTGTTCATGGACATGTGGCTCACATGCATCCTAGCATAAGGATAGTGATAGTGTTATTTAGCAAACACAAGCAGGATTTTTGTGAAAGAATATCTCGGCATAGACAGTAGTGTCTAATTTAGCTTATTTAGCTTATTTTCTCGCTGTAAAGTGGTGACTCTTAGACATGTAATCTAATTACTGCAGTTTATTCTCTCTTGTAAGATCACAGCTGCTGAGTAAGATAGATGATAATTAGCACGATGGAATACCGGCACATGCCTAACTGTGATTAACACACATGCATGACCTGTTTTGTGACTGTGTGTGTGTGTTTTAAACATGTGATCATTTTGCCTCCATTTTGCATCTCATCCACTCCATCTGCCTCACGCTGGGGTCAGTCGACACAGTCACAGAGAACGGAGATGCAGGTAAATGATCCGGGTTCACGACTCTGAAGCTCTTTTGATTGTTTGGTTGTTTGGTTGGTTGACTACGGCTCGCTCGCTTTAGGAAATTTAACAGGACAGCGGATGTCAGACGAACTTTCATGTTTGTGTCGCAAAACATCTGGATGAAAGTGTGACTTGTGGATGAAAGTGTGTACTCGTGTTTTTCGCCATATTACTCAAGATTTGGCTAATGAGGCACAAATTCCTCTGTCTGTTTGTCTGTCTGTTCTTTGTGTCTGTTTGTCTTTCTGCCTTCTCTTTTTCTGTCTGTCTGTCTTTCTGCATGTCTGGTTTTCTATCGACCCTTATCTCTGTCTATCTGTCTGTCTGTTGGTCTTTCTGTCTGTCTGCGTTCCTTTTTATGTGCCTTTGTTTGCTTTTCTGTCTGTCTTCCTTTCTGTTTGTCTGTCTGCCTGTCTGGTTTTCTTTGTGTATGTCTGCCTTTCTGCCTGTCTATCTATTTACCTGTCTGAGTCATCATACAGTAGTTGTCTCACTGTTTTGCTTTAAGTGTGTTACATTTGCATACATTTATATAATGACTTGTATATACTGTAGTTATATTCTGTATATATATATATATATATATATATATATATATATATATATATATATATATATAGATATATTGT
>JAQMYJ010000023.1:33677919-33689926 GCA_030014305.1 Clarias laeviceps | reverse complement strand
GTAGAAAGAAATAAAAATCAGGAACCATCATGGAGTTAGAAAGTGTTCTAAAACTTTTGAACGGTAGTGTATATAAAAAATATATTTTGTATATATATTTGAGAGAGAGAGAGATACATAAAAAGTATACACACTTCAAAAGTTGTTATCCATTGCCTTTAAAAAAAAAAAAAAAAAAAAGGCAGTAGTGTGTAGTACTGTGTTATGTTTCCTGTAAAGATGTCAGTAGTCACATTATTGATGCTATCATGTGACCGTGATTTTTTTTTTGTGTGCATATATTTTTCATGGTATGGTACAGACATTTAGCTCTGCAGTCATAAAAGTGACACTCGTGAAAACTATTGAAAAATAAGAAGGAAAGCAGGCATAATAAAAACAACAACTGCAACAACAACAACAACAATAATAATAATAATAATAATAATAGTTATCAGTGCATGTGTGTGCATGTGTGCGAATGCATGTCTTGTATTTGTGTGTTATGATGTGAAATGGTCACTCACTGACCTGGCAGGTGTGTGTACTCTCTCTCCCTCTCACACACTTATACACACACTCACCAGCTAATTTTATTTATTTATTTTTTTTTTACACCGTTGCAGTTTCTTACAGATGCTTATAAATAAACCGACATTTATAAAAAAGAGAGATAAATATCATAGTGGCAACGAAACATAATGTTAAATATTACAAAGATACAAAAATTAATAATAATAATAATTCATTTAAAAAAAACATGCACACAAGAAAAAAATTGTTTTGTATAACATTGAAAGCGACATATATTTCCTTATTTTTTAGATAAAGATATTAACTAGTCCTTTTGAAATATTATCTTCTGCTCCCATTGCACAGTTTTCTGTTTGTATCTTTCCGGAGACATTCTCAAACAGAAAACATGCACACTGTTAGTGTAAGACATCACTGCAGACAAATGTTGTAGCAAAATCATTTTGTGTTTTGAGCTTCCATCTCTCGACTTAAAAAAAAAATAAAGTCTGTAATATAGTGATCACACATTATCAACATTGCACGATGTTTCCTCATTTGTCACTTGTTATAGACAACAGAAGTCATGTAAAACAATCTGACTTTTTAAAAACAATAACAAAAAAGTAACATTACATTATCCAATCTTCAAACATAAACTTTGAACTTGATTAATAGTTGATATTGTATGCATCATATAAAGCAAAAATTTTAAAGTAGATTTTGCTACGTCAAGTCAGTGATCATTTAATATAGTTCAATGTATCATCCAAAACCAAGTATTTGATTGTACTTATGTCTTAGATCTTGCATTTTCATGAATGAATACCACAAAATGTCTCTATTACAGTAATAAGAATAAGAATAATATGTATTAATATCTTATACAATAGTAGGGAATGATGGCCAGGTTATCCTTCAGGAAACTGAATTGTAATTTATATATATTTCCTCACACCTTTCAAACTAATTTCCTTAAGTTCTTTGATTCTGTATTTCATTTTTTTACAATGATCATTGTTAAAAGTGCTATATGAATAAAACTAAATTGAATTGAATATTCCAACAGACCCATCTTCAACCATTCTTTCCTGTTTGTCTAATGATTTGCATATACAACAAAAAGTAAGGACACTTTTCCAAATGGGTGCATACACTGTACGTTGTACAGAACTCTCTCAAGCATTTTGTAGACATGGTTTTATCCATGGACGATTCAAAAGTTCCTGAGACTGGAAACACAGTTGTGTCCTGTGAATATTATAACATTACTCCCTTTATACAACTAAGCTTTTAGACATAGTGCCAGTTCTCCAGTGGATAGAGGAAGATAACAAAAGCAAAGCATTGATTGCATGTAATAGTTTGCAATCAAACAATCAGAAATGCATCAGATTCCAGAAATCACACAGGCAAGGTATTATGTTCCACCAGCATCATTATACAATGCACAGGTTACATAACAAAGGTTGCACATCTGCTTTATTTGGATTCCTGGCCATACAGTATACACAACTGTTTTTTTTTTTTGTGATGACTAAAAAATTCTTGGTTTTGAAAGAAAGCACACTTTTTTAATTACTGTATACGGCCATTAAATTGATCACAAATACAGTCTAGATATATATCTACATACTCATAAAGAGGGTTATTTCCAACAGCCTTCACTCCTGTGTTCCAATAGTACATAGACATGGTAATGGGCCTTAATGGTGAGGCAGCGGCCTTTTCCCTTTCGACTTCTGTTTTGACAGCTGTTGAATGCAGCCAGAGGCTGCGCCGACAGAGGACTGCCTTGAGTGGGCTGTAGTAAAAATCCCAGATTACCAGTTTCAAAAATACTCAAAGCAGCCCTTCCATGCCACACCTTACACACAGACATCATACTTTTCACCCATTCTGAAGTTCACACCCTAAAAGTGAGCATTAAACATCAAAGGTAAATTTTTGTGGCAAAAATAGTACAAAGTTATTTTACCTTTTTCTTTACTGAACCAAAAGGATAGAATAATGTCAATAAGTCTAAATATTTGAGTATTTCATTTTTTACATATTATTCTGAGATACTTTTTACTTTACCTCAATTTCTGAAGTTTAAGACTGAAAAGCTGCGTCTTTTGTGAGTCCATGAGTTTATTCCCAGACAGATTCAGTTCTCTAAGGTGTGAGGGGTCTGAGGGGTTTGATCTCAAAGCTGATGTCAAAGCAGCACAGCCTTCATCTAAGATATCACAATTACACAACCTGTAGAGAGACAATTACACACGCTTCACTCTGTCAGTTTATATTATTGCACTTTTTTATATGGAATATACTGTACTGTTGAGTTTAAGTTGCTCATTTCAATTAAAGTCGTGATTGTGTGGGTGTCACTGCATGCAAATGAGCTGTGCCAACAGTGTTTAATTTTAACCAAATTTACAAGAACAATTCACGCCTGAGTTTCCTAAAAGTAAGATTAAGATCATTTTATCTAAGAGGGAAAGAAAGAAAATCTTCAAAGTGATGCTCGCTTTATCATTAAATGCCCTTCGCTCGCTTTATCATTAAATGATCACCTTCATCTACTACAACCATTAAATACATTTATATTGATGTTGGGTCTAAAACATCGGCTTCAGTTTTACTATTGGAGAGTAGGCAGGTTGTGCAACTCTCAGAGACTTGATCCCACCTCAGTGTCCCCAGTTTACAGTGAGGGTTCTTTAATATGGAAGAGAGACGCTTCACTCCTGAGTTTCTGAGTTTATTCCAAGACAGATCCAGTTCTCTCAGGTGTGAGGGGTTTGACCTCAGAGCTGAAGTCAGGGCGGCACAGCCTTCATCTGAGAAATCACAAAGCTTTAACCTGCAAAGAGAAATGACACGCTTTACACTTTTGGGTCAGGACACACAGATTAGGATAAACCTTTTCACTGCAGTCTTCATCTCTGAGAGAGTCAGCAGGGCAACAGGAGAGAACATCATTGAGCACAACAGTAATGTCAACAGTAACAGTAATGCAGCCTGAGGCCGCTAACAGAGAGCTGGGTGGGGGCGGCTGGCAGCAAATGTAGAATGTGCTGTTGAGGAATCTGCAAACACTGCTGTCTTTGAAAGCCCTTTCTGCCATTCTGTCACCGTGACTGACACCAACCGTGTGCCTATCTGCCAGTTCGGCACTGCCATGGGACCTGCATGTGCACATTCAATGCTGTACCAACGCCAGGAAGATGTGAACTACATCAGCCACCCCAACAATGGACTGTTCTCTCTGTTGAGGTCAGGAAAGCACTTCCGTTCCCTGAAGGCCAACACAGTGTGACTGAGGAGAAGGTTCTTCCTGTAGGCTCTCAACCAGAACACCACATAGGAATCAACGATTTGACTTGCCATTGTTTCCTTTATACAGTACTGTACCTCTGTTGGAGCACAATGCCTTTCTCACCACATTGCACATTTGCACTATTGCTTATATGCTGCACATATCTTGTTTCAAATTCGGGAGGACTAATTTGCACTTTAAAACATTGACAACAACATTGCTGCTGACACACACACTTTATTCCATACCTCATGCTGCACCAAATCTGCTGCCCACATACCATATTTTACTATGCATATTATAAATCGCACATTCTGTTCATCCTGTTTAACTTATAGTTTATATGTTTAATTTATACATTTTATATTTTTCTATTTTAAGTATTTTTCCTATTTCAACTTTGTAAATTGGAAATTTGTACACCTATCAAGTTTTTAAATTTTTATGTTTTTTAAGTTTAAGTTTAAAATGTACTTTTTTCTCAGTGCAGTTTTTCCTTGCAGTAAAATCTTTTTGCCTTTTCACTCTACCCTACCTTTTTTAGGTCATGAACAGCTATACAGTTAAACACTGGATTGTGAGCATAATTCGTTCCGGAAGCATGCTTGTACATAAAAGCATGTGTATATTAAAGCGAAATTTATAAGAAATAATAGAATCTCTGATGATTCGTTCCCTAACCCCAAAATATTCATATAAAAATAATTAATACAAAATGTAAAGTAAAAATTTACCTGCACTTTTTCTTTGAAAAGAATCATGACAGAGCAGTGTGTGTGCGTTTGTGTGACTGAGCATGGGAGACAATTGCCCACAATTCCACAATACGTGCGAGAGAAGAACCATTGGATCAGTAAGTAATCACATGACGCTTGGCAGACAAAGCGCATGTGTACTACTCGTACTGTATATCAAGACCTTGCTTGTTCATCAAGTTAAATTTTAATTAAAAATGCTTGCAGACCAAGTTACCCGCAATCTAAGGTTTCACTGTATAAATATTTTTATCTTACCTCAGTGTCTCCAGTTTACAGTGAGAATTCCCCAGTACAACAGAAAGACACTTCACTCCTGAGTCTCTGAGTTTATTCCAAGACAGATCCAGTTCTCTCAGGTGTGAGGGGTTTGATCTCAGAGCTGAAGTCAGAGCAGCACAGGCTTCATCTGAGATATCACAACCACACATTCTGCAAAGAGACAATGACACATTATTTTTTTTCCTTTTTATAATTTGCATGGATTACTGCATTGTTATGCATATTAGACACAAATGAGCTGTGGTGGAAATATATGTCACAAAGATAATAAGCCTTTTGTGTCAGAAAAGAAAATATTTTTGCCCTCAGTTTGGCCTGCACCAACATTTAATGTTTTAACTATAACTTTGATGTTTGTTCTTCAATGCTTTTGGGAAACTCAAACCTGCTTCAGTCTCACTATTAGACAATGTGTATTACTGAGGAGTACAGTAGTTTATGTGAGATGATCTTACTTCAGTGTCTCCAGTTTACAATGAGGATTTATCAGGACAGCTGAGAGACACATCACTCCTGAGTTCCTGAGTTCATTTTTAGACAGATCCAGTTCTCTCAGGTGTGAGGGGTTTGATCTCAGAGCTGAAGTCAGAGCAGCACAACCTTCATCTGAGATACCACAATTACCCAGTCTGCAGAGGGACAATGACACATTCTTCACTCTCTCAGTTCAGGACACAGCAGAAAAGAGAGAGAGAGAAGTGAAAATCTTTTTGTCTTTGTTTATGAAGGTTATTATTATTTTTTAAATAACTGAGATGAAACCTGTGCTAAACCTGAGGTGTATATGGGTGTTAGTGGTAGTGCTGGCAGTGGCACTGAGACTTTCACTGGTCTTGTAAACCTTAACACACAAGACTTATTTTTAAGAAGAAAATTTGTGTTCTTAGCATGGATCTATACCTGCTCAATTTATGTGCTTGGAAGCATGGGAAGAAAACATTATAGCATATGGAATATTGTAAATGTAAAAGGAATATTGTAAGAAAAGTGGAATAACCCTGAATGCATACTGTATGACTGGAAAGTCACACCATCCACCAGATTATAAGCACAGTAGGTGAAAGTATTGTTCTGACAGATGAGGAGAGGAGGGATCCTCCAGCCATGATAATCAATATACTGAATTTATTGAGAATTCCTAACCAGTGCTTAAGACTGGGCACATTCTAATTTAGTAATTAATCTGCCACAAATTATCTTTTATTTAGTTATTTAGTTATTTTAAAATAAATATTTAATTATTCTCTCAGCATTAGCTACACACATACATACATCTTTTAAACTAGCAGTTATTAGCCTTCTGATTGAGAAGCCTGACCTTTACCCTGTCAGCTGTCCACTATAAGTCAATATAAAATCCTCCATTTCTCTAATCTCCAAGATCCAAAAAAACAGTTGTAGCATACCAGTTATGCTCGTAGCTACATGGGAATCAAGCTACTGTATCAGTCATAATTTAGGCACAGATACAGTGCTGTGTAAGGTAGTAACTTGCTTGACCTTAATGTAGTGTTAAGGGAACGGCCCTCTCCTGGCTCAGGTCCTATTTGACTGATTGTTATCAGTTTGTAGATGTAAATGGTGACTCTATGTGTTCAGAAGTAAAGTTTGGTGTTCCACAAGGTTCTGTCTTAGGCCAACTGCTTTTTCCTTTCTATATGCTTGATTTAGGTAATTTCATAAGCACGGTATTAGTTTCCACTCAATCTATGCGCCACTGTTATACTGATGACACACAGTTATATATCTCAGCAAAGCCAGATGAGAGACACTTGCCTAAAAAAGTTTGGGAATATGTAAAGAATATTAGACACTGAATGCCTATTAAGTTCTTCTTTAATTCAGAAGTACTAGTACTAGGACAACATACCAGTTAGAAGTAAGTGTTCTGATCACACTAACTCTTTTTTTAAGTTCATTTAAAAATATAACTAAACAGTCTTTTCTGAAGAGCAGGTCATGTGACTCTCACAGAGATTATCTTACCTCAGTTTCTCAAGTTTACAGTGAGTATTCTTCAGTACAACAGAGAAACGCTTTACTCCCGAGTTTCCAAGTTTATTCCAAGACAGATCTAGTTCTCTCAGGTGTGAGGGGTTTGATCCTAAAGCTGAAGTTAGAGCAACACAGCCTTCATCTGAGATATCATAGTGTTCTAACCTGAAAAGCAAGACAATGACATACTCTTCATTTTCTTAGTTTAGGCTAAATAGATATATCGGCATATCGGCAAGTAAAGCAGAGCCCCGTCATTTATATTAGCCGTCCAACAAATATCAATCCACATAAACTTGTCATTGACAATCCTAAGGAGTTTAGATTGTACTGTTAAACTATAAACTGCCATTTAATCTTTATGCTAAGGGTGGTGGTACAACTGCAGATCATGGCCCAAGAGCACAGTCGTGGATTTGGCCTGTAGGCTATTTGTTCAAAACACAGGACCTTTTTATACGTATGCAAGCCTGTCTTTACTACTTCTGCACTCATGTTAACAGATTGTGAAAAAATAATTATGTCACACCCACTGACCTTAAACATTTTCCATCAGTTATTAACAATCCTAAACCACATCCAAACTCAGTATATGACTGAGTACATTTAGAGATTAATGAAACAACTTGTGGGTATTGACATCTTCTCTAAGCACTCGCACTTCAAAAGACAGACCAGCTAAATCTCTCCTGCAGACGTTTTACATAGAGGGTGAACACAATGATCTGCTTTATGTTGACTATTAGATATCATTTCTTACTGAGAGGCTGGTTATGGGACTCTCAGAGAGATGACCTTACCTTAGTGTTTCCAGGTTACAGTGAGGATTCCCAAGTACAGCAGAGAGACACTTCACTCTTGTACCTCTGACATCATTCTCAGACAGATCCAGTATTCTAAGGTGTGTGGAGTTTGATCTCAAAGCTGAAGTCAGGGCAGCACAGGCTTCATTTGAGACACCACAGTCAGACAGTCTGCAGAGAGACAATGACACTCTTCACTCTCTTAGGTTAAGACATCAGCACAGTCAGTACAGCCTTAATTTGTGTAATTTCAAAGGAAAATAGGAAATATACAGTATAACCTTGGATTGCGAGTAACACGGTTTGCAAATGTTCTGCAAGACAAGCAAAGATTTTTGATAAATTTTTACTTGAAAAAACGAGCAAGTCTTGGTTCATGAGTACCGAGTATCAAGTAGCACGCATGCGCTTCTTGTTTTGACGCCGAGGTGACCGTGATCACAATTGAGCCAATGTTTTTCTCCCTCTTGCGCTGAGGAATTGTGGGTAATCGTCTCCCCTGCTCAACATTTGTGTACGCGTGTACTGTTTACTATAACACTGTGACCACATGTGTGCGCGTAAAACATCTTTTATTTTGTGTTTGTATGCGTGTGTGTACAGCGCGCATGTACTGTTAATTATAATACACGTGTGTGAGCGTGTGTAAAGCAAAAGAAAGTCTCATTAGAGAGTTTAAAGATCAATTTTCTCTCTCTCTGTATGAGACTGCCGTTTTGTGTGTGTGTGCACGCATCACTGGACACCGTGCCCCTTCACACACACCCCTCCTCCTTTACACACACACACACACCCACCACCCCCTCCTCCTCTCACCTTCACACACACACACACACACACACATGCGCACCCACACACACACTCTCTCTCTCTTTCGCGATTCTTTTCAAAGGTAAAGTGCAGGTTAATTTATCCATTACTGTGCGCTTTTAGCGCTTTTAGCAATTATAGTGCTTTTAGCAATTGTCATTGTCGCAAAGCAGCTTTACACACACACACACACACACACACACACACACACAGCGCCTGCGCGCATAAACGGAAACACTTATCTGTCGGGATTTATTTATATATTTTTTAAAGTTAAAGTGCAGGTCAATTTGTTTAATTTTTACTTCGTATTTTGTATTAATTATTTTTATGTATTTATTTTTTTGGGCTGTGGAACGCATGGAATGGGTTTCCATTATTTCTTTTGGGAAAATTCGCTTTTAAATATGAGCCCGCTTGCGGAACCAATTATGCTCGTAATGCAAGGTTCTGCTGTAGTTGGAAAGCAACGACGATCAGGCCCAATCACCTGTTTTATCACCACAAAACTTGTGTGTTTTTTGAGCATGTTAAAACTTTCAAAAAATCCTGGATGCTGGAGGAAAAAGCATCACACTATGATGTCACCCAGTGTCACTCAATATGATGTCACCCAGGAAGTCATTAGCCACTTATCCTTAGTTTAAGGAATGCCATGGTAAAAACACTTAATTATTTTGCATGCCCAATGTCTTGATGTCATATTTCTTCCCAACTGCATACATCCCCTAAGAGGAGTATATTTAATTCCACTCAGTGGATTTTGCAAACAACCCAAAATAACTGACTTTCTGTTGAGTTGAGCCCATGACATGCATAACAAAAATATTTAGCTCAATGAGACGTAAATGTGTGCTGGGCTTCACTTGTATACAAGTGTGTATGATCTATGTTGCCAAATCTTGTGTGAAGCTGCTTAGGCATCCTAATGACAGCAGATTTCAATCTACTGTATGCACTTAAATGAATTTTTTTTCCCTCCTTATTATATAACTGTGAAGTCATACTGAGAAGCAGGTCATGTGAGAGATGATCTTACCTTAGTGTCTCCAGTTTACAATGAGGATTCTCCAGTACAGCTGAGAGATACTTTACTCCAGAGTCTCTGAGATTATTTTTAGACAGATCCAGTTCTCTCAGGGGTGACAGATTTGATGTCAGAGCTGAAGTCAGAACTGCACAGCCTTCATCTCTGATATTACAATTACACAGCCTGCAGAGAAACAATGACATACTCATTATGTTCTATGTTCAGGACACACAGATCAGTTCAAAACTTTTTTTTATCATAGAGTTACTGTAATCTTTAATCCCCATGAAATACAACATCTTAGTCATTGTGGTGGCAGGTGCTGTTCTGTGAAGGGTGCAAGATATAGATGAGTGGAGAGAATTGTTGCAGTTAGCCAAGGGAATTAAATAGCGCCTGCAGAGAGAGAGAGAAAGAATTTCACTCCTAGCACCTGGCATATGTGTTTTGTTTGATTGACACTGGATTTTTTTGTTCTCATCTTCCCCTTGATAATACACCATAGAGAATCAATCAGGTGAGTTCACTGACCCATCAAACAAAGTAATATCATGGTCAGTAAATAAGTTAGTGGTAGTTTTTTTTTGTTTAGCTAAGACCTACTGGAAATGCCGCATCCCATCTTAGCATGTCCACATCATGAACTTGGCTAGTTTCTTTCTTGCCACAATCTGATCTGCATCTTATTCTTGTGCTCTATTCTTATCTTCTTCTTATTCTCATCTTATTTGATCTTTTGGATTATTGGCTCACATTGGATTTGGTTCCACATTCAAACGAGACTGGTTAAACATTTATCACATTAGTGATGGTCTTTTTGAACAAGTCTTTAACCTGATTCAGAAGAACAAGCAGTCTCAGAGAGGATTTGTTCATTTTCTACTCAGCATGCTTGCTCAACTCATTGCAAAACCTCCGTAGGTCATGTACAGAAAAATGAGTTGTCTTCGAATTGTTACATAACTCTCATAGATGCTATGCAGTTATATTTACATATATAAAATAAACACCAACACAGTATTACATCATTGTTTAAAAAAAAAAAAACTCGGACTAGAAGACTCATGAGAAGAATGAAAGAGAGAGCATAACAAAAAGGGTAAACCAGAAGGAATCACAGACATAGGAGCTCCGTGGGAAGTAAAGCAACAAGTCACTTTACCGTTAACAAACCTGAGTGATCAATGCGAGTCGGGACAGCATCCAAACATACCAGTTCACCATAATACTACGTCAATGAGTCTCCCAGACCTGTTCCTTTACTAAATAAATAGGTTTTTAGCTTGGACTTAAACACTGAAAGTCTCAAACATTAATTGGAAGGCTATTACTTTGGGGATCAAAAAGCTCTGTTCCTTGCTCTAGTTTTCATGATACGCGGTGCTGACAAGAAGCCTACATCCTTTGATCAAAGTAGGCAGGGCAGATCGCAAGACACTAGTAGTTCACTAGCAATTCAGTGCTTTATAGGTCAGTAGTTGTATTTTAAAATCAAGGCGAAATTTCACTTGGAGCCAATGCAGAGTGGATAAAATGGAGGTGATATGCTCATAGCTTCTGGTTCTAGGACTCTTGCTGCTGCATTCTGGACTAACTAGAGCTTGTTTATGCACCTACTTGAACATCTACACAGTGATGTGTTACAATAATCCAACTTAGTGGTGACAAAAGCATTAACAAATTTTTCTGCATAGTGTAGTGATAATATACTTCTTATCCTGGCATTATTTCTGAGAAGAAACAATACTATCCTGGTAATATTATCTACATGAGCTTCAAATGAAAGATTGGAATCTATAATTACACCAAGGTCTGTTATCGCTGTACATGATGAAACAGAAAGGCCATTGTGTCTTACAGTATGTCCTTCACACATTGCTTGACTTTACTTTTAGTGGTACCTCCGCATACAAATTTAATCAGTCCCAGAGGCAAGTTCTTAAGGCGAAATTTTGTAATGCGAAATGCATTTCCCATAGGAAATAATTTAATCTAGATAATCCACTTCAGCCACCCAAAATATTACCAATATTACTAATTTCCTACACTATAGTATATTTTTCATACTGTATAATAACAATCAAAACATTTTGAAAAGACGTAATGAAGTAAATTATGCAATACATAGAGTAGACCTTAAACCTCACGTAACCTCAATTTATAATTCCTCTTAGCACTGGCTGCTTTAAACAAAGCTAAAAGTGGATCTGTTTTCTTGGCTTGATGTCCTCCTTGATAACGTAGCGAAGCCACACAATGGGTTTAACACTAGACCGCAATGGGAAAAAAAAACAAAAAACTTCACACTCAATCAAATTCCAGGACCGTCCTTTCATGACTTTTCCTAGATCTGTGAGCTTAATCACCCAGCATGCTTACATTTTTAAAATCGTACCAGTAAAAGCCAGTATAAAGCTATTTTGCTCTTATTTACGTGAAATTGCTGACAGCTGCGCGCTGGTCATGCCGTTTCCTGCCTTTTCCAACCTGCGATTCTCATTTCTCTCAGCAGATGGCGCAAGGGATCGCGCATACT
>JAQMYJ010000023.1:33651880-33664696 GCA_030014305.1 Clarias laeviceps | reverse complement strand
TTTGTTTTATTTTTACTTTATATTTTGTGTTAATTATTTTTATGTATTTATTTTTTGGGGCTGTGGAATGAATAATTAGAGTTTCTATTATTTCTTATGGGAAAATTTAATTTGGTTTATGAGTGTTTTGGAATACAAACCCGCTTCCGGAACGAATTATGCTCGTAATCCAAGGTTCCTCTGTACTAGGTGGACATGCAGCTAGAAGGTAACCTTCTAATCACACTTTAACTCTGGATGGGCTTTCTGTTTTATGTAAAGCATATTTTGATGATGTAACCTGGTTAGCCTTCTTTTATTTCAGAAATATTGCATTTAAAAAAATATTTTGTCACGACATAATGGCGAAAAATTAAGGACATGTTGCAAATCTTTACTACAAAATTCCTGGGTAATCTTTGCAGCAAGAAAATAGTGTAGCTTTATTTAGCTGCATATATACACAAATATGTCTTATTTTCTTTTTCTTTAAAACCCTTAAATATTTCAAAGCTTGTTTTTAGCTCTCTTTATTACTGAGAAAGCTGTAAATGTAAATGCTGTTCTTCACAGATCCAAGACAATTAAAGATTACTAACATCAATTATATGTACAAAGTACAAGTAATATTAATTTCAGATAAATATGAATCAGATTACTCATTGTGCAATAATACTATTGAAAAATGTGTCTTATTTAAGAGCGAGTGATGTGACTCTTAGAAATCTTACCTCAGTCTCTCCAGTTTACAGTGAGGATTTTCCAGTACAGCAGAGAGACACTTCACTCCTGAGTCTCTGAATTTATTCTTAGACAAATCCAGTTCTCTCAGGCGTGAGGGGTTTGATCTCAGAGCTGAACTCAGAGCTGAACTCAGAGCAACACAGCCTTTATACAAGATGTCACAATTACACAACCTGCAGAGGGACAATGACACTCTTCACTTTCTCAGTTCTCACAGATGACTCACAAATCAGTTCATCAGGAACTTTTTTAATATGTGATTTTACCATGAAATATAAGACTCGGTCCTGACTGCCCTTGTGCTTTAAGCAAAGTCCGGTGTAGGGGCCGATGTAATGCAGTTTGGACAACATAATAATGTACAGTACTGTAGCCGCAGTATACAAGTGGGACATGTCTAAATCACAAGGAATATACTCCACTGATTTCCCACTTTCATTCTCATTAACATCCTCCTTTTTTGCTTTTTATCCTTTGTCCTTTGATCAATAGCACTGGTTTGCTGCATTTGGGAGTCATGTGGTAGTCATCCATGAACATTCACACTTTACTAGTTCACATATTTCATCTCTACTATGGCCCAGCTTCAAGCACAGGATTTCTGCTTTAGTGCTCCCTATATTTCATAGCACAAGAGGGAGTTAGTGATAAGGTGAAGATCAACCAATGAATAGGTCTCCTCACTGGCAGAGCTCTTGTATGTGCCATGGTTGTCAGGAATCAACCAGGTGACAACCACTGAATCTTACAACAGCTTTATAGAAAAAAAAAGGCAGGTCTTCAATTACTTCCTAAAAGAAATGGAGGTGGACAAGTGACTGCTTATCCTGAAGCATGGGAACAAAACACAGCTTTACATTGAGTTTCCCCACCATGGCACTTGCAGTGAATTGAACTGTTTGTTAGCGGCACAATACAAATTTATTTTAAGAGTGATAAACTTGTATTTAAGGTAAATCTAAAGAATTATAATTGATTGTATTTCTTTGCACTTTGTATTTAGGATCAAATTGACTTTAATGTTCTAATTTAGTTCTTAGAATATTATATAACTTTGACCCTATATAACAAGTCATTTAATTGCATCATTCATTCCCAGATCAAGGCTTGGATGATCCACCTATATGTTAAAGGAGACAGATGTAAGTTTGAGGTACAAAAGGTCTTAATGCAAAAAGCTTTAATGATCAGGCTTAATGGTATGTTTATGGAACAGTGTAGGAGCACTGTTATATGTCAGGTAGGAGCTTTTGCAAGAGACTTCCCTCGTCACCTTTTACGCCTTTTTATGTACATTGCTGATCTGTTACATACTCTGTACATAGCAGTATTTATTAAAATCTGTATACTTCTTAAATGTTGTGTTCTTCCTTTGGATAATGACTTGTCTATAAACAAATAGTACTGTGTCATTATTTATGTTACCGTTTTAAATTTAGACATTTCCCTGACTGACGAAGGCCAATCAACATCCAGCATGGACGCTGACAACCTGTTTACTTAACAACAAAATGCTTTGTCCTGTATGCAATATTACAACTTGTTTTCTGATGGGTTGATAGAGGTGTTGCACATATGAGACTAACAGATAATTAGGGGTTAAATTAATCAATGTGGAATAACTATTAGTAGTCTTACTGAGAAGCAGATCACTAAAGAGATGATCTTACCTCAGGATCTGGAGTTTACAGTGACGATTTCTTAGTACAGTGGAAAGTTGCTTCATTCCTGATTCTCTAAGTTTATTATCAGACAGATCCAGTTCTCTCAGGTGTGAGGGGTTTGACCTCAAAGCTGATGTCAGAGCAGCACAGCCTTCATCAGAGATATTACAATCACACAACCTGCCAAGAGACAATGACACATAGATCACATATTGTATTAGAAAGAACCTTTTAATAAAAGAGTCACTGCAATCTTCTACTGACTTCATCATCAACGTGACAATACTGACACCCTGACATAATGCACAAGACACAGCATGGACTACAAACCTCTCACACAGGATTTAAAGCCACTCAGTTCACTTACTCATTTCTGACAGTTTGCCTACTGTACCAAGCCTTTTATTTATAGATTGTTCTGACAATTCTGATTCTGTATTAAGTTTTTAAGCTTGACTTGTCCCTTCCATGTGGTTTGTTATTCATGTGGTGTGTTTGTTTTAATTGAATGGTGTCTTATTAATCTTATTTTACAAGATGACTTATTAATCAATGAGTTATTTTGTCTGCCTATTAATTCACAATAGACTACTTTGCCTTCACCATGGACACAGCAGATGAAGCCACCAAACTTAGTAAAACCCTAGACCAGGGGTCGACAACCTTAAACCCTCAAAGAGCCATTTGGACCCGTTTCCCACAGAAAAGAAAACACTGGGAGCCACAAAACCCTTTCGACATCTAAAATGTAGATAATATTGCATATATTGTTTTTACTTTTATGCTATGTATAAAAAAACTATAGTGTGTTGCATTTATGAAATCAATGAACTGCTATGGGGAAAACAAAATAATAATAATAAAAAAAAAATCTGCATGCAACAAAAACATTTTGAACTCTGAAAAAAAAAGACCCTGGGTTGAAGGTAACTTTCAAATAAAATACTCAATGTCTATTTGAGTCCTCCTCATGTTTATGAAATAAAAAGCTGAACTTAAATTGTCCAGCTGCAGCAAACCAAAAATGCCATCTGCTTCTTTGTGCCGTCATCCTTTTATCGTGTGTACTGGAGCGTACAGTCAGCAGTCAACCTAAAAAATATCTGGGGTTGAAAAGCTTAATAAATCATGTGCCAATAGGTGTCACACATCGGCAGTTGGAATGCATATTTTGAGCAACAAAAAATTTAACATTTTATTTTAATGTTACAATATTACCATGATCTTCAAATTTAGAATTGCAATTAAAAAACTAACTAACTAAAATAAAATAAGTTTAAATTAAATACTCATTATTTATTTTCCAAACCATAGGTAACCACAGCCTAGGGATAAAAGAGCTACATGGCTCTAGAGCCGTGGTTTGCCGACCCCTGCCCTAGAGAAACCAAGGACAATAGACCAACATGCTGCATATGGAACTAGAACAAGAAAACACCTGTTCACATATTTCATCTCTACTATGGCTCGGCTTCAAGCACAAGATTTCTGCTTTAGTGCTCCCTATATGTCATAGCCCAAGAGGGAGTTAGTGACAGGTGAAGATCGACCAATGAATAGGTCTCCTCACTGGCAGAGCTCTTGGGTGCACCATGGTTGTCTGGAATCAACCAGGTGACAACCATTGAATCTTACAATAGCTTCATAGAAAAAAAAATGGCAGGTCTTCAATCATTTCCTAAAAGAAATAAAGGTGGACAAGTGGCTGCTTATCCTGAAGCATAGAAACAAAACATAGCTGAGTATTTCAAGAATGATAAACATGTATTTAAGGTAAATCTAAAGCATTATAAATTATTGTATTTCTTTGTATGCACTTTGTATTTAGGGTCAAAATGACTAATATTCTAATTGAGTTCTCAGAATATTATGTAAATTTGACCCTTAATAACAAGTTGTTTAATTGCATCATTAATTACCAGATCAAGGCTTGTCAAGGGAGAAAGTTCTCTGTAAGTTTAATGTGCAAAAAGTTTAATGATCAGGCTTAATGGCATGCTTATGGAACAGAGTAGGAACAGTGTTATCCCAGAGGTTTGGCAAGAGACCTTCCACTTTTTTCTCATGAAAATTAACAAGAGTTACTGGCAGCCAAAGTGGCATTGGAGGAGAGGTGACACTGACTGGAGTGGGCGGCTCTTCCTTTTGTGATTTTTGCAGACCTTAAATAGATAGATACATGGAGTATAAGCATAGGTGGATAGTAATGAGTTACATTTACTCCGTTACATTTACTTGAGTAACTTAAAAAAAAAATTACTTCTTTAATTAGATTTACTGCACCATACTTTTGCCTTTACTTGAATGTATTTGTGAAGAAAAAAAACCCACACTGCACTCAATACTTTTCTAACCCATGCTTTATTCTACACATGCAGCCGGAAGAAATATATATATATATATATATGCACAATGGAACCTTGGATTACTAACATAATTCATTCTTCAAGCGGGCTCGCATTTCAAAACACGAATTTCCCCATAAGAAATAATGGAAATTAAAATTATTCGTTCCACAGCCAAAAAAAAAAAAAATTTATACAAAATATTAAGTAAAAATAAAACAAATTAATCTGCACTTTACCTTTAAAAAAAGAAAAAAAAATCCAGACGGATAAGTGTTTCTGTTAGTGTTCGTGCGCGCAGACGCTGTGTGTTTGTGTGTGAAGCTAAAGTAAGAGGGGAGGAGGGATCAGAACTTCCCCTCTCCCTATTATCATCTTACACAGTAACCTTCCTATCTTATTTGATTTTCACACACACAAACACTGTTTTATCGGGAAAATTAACAAGGAACATCACTAATGACACTCACTAATTATGCTGCTGTAAAGTAAAAATAAAACAAAACCTGCAAAAAGAATTGCAACGGAGCAGTGTCTCCATTAAGAGTGTGTTTATACGTGTGTGTGAAGGCGAAAGGAGGAGGGGTGTGTGTGTGTGTGTGTGTGTGTGTAAAGGCGAGAGGAGGAGGAGTGTGTGTGAAGGGATGGATCTTTATCCTCCTAACCTTCACCCACAGGACACGATTTCAACATGTCAGTTTCAGTGGTATTAACCAGTGGAACAATAACCAATTCGATGCTCTATGACACTGAAAAGAGACCTATATGAGTCTGTATATGAGCCAGGTGACCAGGTCTGGGGAAAAAAAGTGTGAGATGAAAGGATACAGAAAATATTTCCACAAATTCATTGCCATTGCAAACTTCTACAAAGAAATACTTAAGTAACCTACAAACTTGACATTAATATTTCTTTGATTGATTTTCTTTGTGTTAAACATTTACCTCAGTGTCTTCACTTTACAGTGAGGATTCTTCAGTACAACGGACAGACACTTCACTCCTGAGTCTCTGAGTTTATTCCAAGACAGATCCAGTTCTCTCAGGTGTGAAGGGTTTGATCTCAGAGCTGAAGACAGAGCAATACAGCCTTCATCTGTGATATCACAATCGCACAACCTGCAGAAAGTCAACAACACACTCTTTTTTTCATTATATGAGAGCAATAACAGACATTTTTATTGTATTTGAAAGTAAATATAAAAACAAGGTAACATGTGTAATGTCATTTTAATTCATTTAGATTTCAACTCATCAAATAATATGAAGGGTATTATTAAAAATTCAGTATATTAATAAATGTCAAAGATAAATGCAAATTAATATTTTTCTGGAATATTGTTAAAAATTAATTAGAATATTGTGGAAAAAGTATTTTTTGTAATTAAAAAAAAAAAGTTAAACTGTTATCCCAAATTCACTACATGTAAATTTAGATGATTTTTAAAAATCCAGATACAGTGGAACCTCGGATTGTGAGTAACCCGGTTTGCCAGCGTTCCGCAAGACGAGCAAAATTTGTGAAGAATTTTTTTACTTGAAAAATGAGCGTGCCTTACTTTACAAGTACGATGTATCATCGAGTATCATGTATCACGCATGCGCTTCTTATTTTGACGCCGAGGATCACGTGATCACAACTGAGCCAATGATTTTTCTCTCACTCACGCTGCGGAATTGTGGGTAATCGTCTCCCCTGCTCGGTCTTATTGCACGTCTCTCACTCGTATAGTCAACATCCGTGCACACGTGTACTGTTTACTATAACACTGTGACCATGTGTGTGAGCGTAAAGCATCTTTTAAGTTGTGTTTGTATGTTTGTGTGTGTAAAAGTCATCCTTATTATAACACACGTGTTCAAGTGCGTAAAGCAAAAGAAAGTGTCATTAGAGAGGTTAAAGTTCCATTTTCTCTCTCTCTCTCTCTCTTTCTCTCTCGCTCTCTCAGACTGTACTGACTCTGTCGCGATTCTTTTCAAAGGTAAGGAGCAGGTTAATTTGTTTTATTTTTACTTTACAGCAGTGATTCCTTTAGTTAGTGCGCACGCTCGAGTGTCATTAGAGAGGTTTCTTGTTTATTTTCCCGATAAAACAGTGTTTCTGTTAGTATGTGTTTATGTGTGTGTGAAAGTAGTCCCGCACAGCAGTCCTCACGTGCGCGCACATGCTGTGTTTGTGTGTGTGTTTGTGCTCGCATACGCTGTGTATGTGTTTTTTACACAAACACTAACGGAAACACTTATCTGTCTGGATTTATTTTTACTTTTTTCCGAGGTTAAGGTTGCAGGTTAATTTGTTTAATTTTTAAATTTTAACTGTAATAACTGTCATTATTATATACTTTATATATGTATTTTGTTTGGGTTGTGAAACAAATAATTTGAGTTTTCATTATTTCTTATGAGGAAATACACTTTGATTTATGAGTGTTTTGATATATGAGCACACTTCTGGAATGAATTATGCTCGCAATCCAAGATTAGAATTTTATTTCGAGTTTCATCAAATTACTATTCATACACTATAAATACGGTGTACCTCTTGGTCTAGTTCAGTAGCGGAAGTACAGGAAGACTGCTGACTTGGTTGTCCAGAAAATGATCACTGACATAGACTGTCATAGATGGTCATGCCTGAAAGGGCTGGCAGTTCTAAGAGTGCTGTCTTCAGGAAATGGGCTATGCATTCCTAGTATCAAGCCACTCTGGACTGGACTGTTGCTCAGTGGTCCAAAGTCCTCTTTCAAGATGAAAGTAAATTTTGCATTTGGAAATCAAGGTCCCAGAGTCTGGATGACGAATGGAGAGGCATAGAATCCAGGTTGCTTGAAGTCCAGTGTGAAATTTCCACATTTGAACTGGGTGGCCATTTCATCTTCTAGTGTTGGTCCATTGTGTTTTATCAAGTCCAAAGTCAACGCAGCTATCTACCCGGAAATTTTTGAGCACTTCATGCTTCTGTCTGCTGACAAACTTTATGGAGATGCGGATTTCCTTTTCCAGCAGCTTTTAGCACCTGCCTACAGTAAAGTGCGAAAACTACCACTAACTGAACTGGTTTGCTGATCATATTGGCCAGCCAACTCAGCTGACCTGAGAATAGAGAATCCATGGGCTATTGCCAAGAAGAAGATGAGAAACACTCCATCCAGCAATACAGACAAGCTGAAAGCTGCTATCAAAGTTACCTGGTCTTCAGTATATATGTAGAAAACTCAACAAATAATTATTCTTCCTGTATATTTATTTTATATACAGTGCTCTGCAAAACTCCTAGGCAACGTGTTTTTGGTATAAACTTTATGTATGTTTATTTTATGACATCATTATAAAATCACAAAACAACCTAATACTGTACATAAAACTTTCTTTTAACTATATTCATTGCATTCAAGTCAAATTCCTTGTATGTTGCACAGACTTGGGTAATGAAGCTGATCTGAAGCTGATATTATCATCAAATAATTAGGAAGCAGATTACTGAAACTGATTGTGCACTGAAACTGTTAATGAATGTGTCTTCCTGAAATCATGTGACTTTCAGAAATATGATCTTACCACAGTGTCTCCACTTTACAGTGACGATTCTCCAGTCCAGCAGAGAGACGCTTCACTCCTGTGTCTTCAAGTTTATTCCAAGACAGATCCACTTCTTTTAACCTTGAGGATTCAGAGCTGAGCACTGAGGCCAGAGCTACACATCCTATTTCATTTAGACCACAGTAATTAAATCTAAAGGAAAGAACAAAATTCAAGTTGCAATAAGAGTGGACACTATCAATCTTCAATCTAAGTTCTCTTTAATATAGGAAATACAAAAACATGCTATAAACGTGGTTAAAAATGCTGCATCATTTATTGTGTAATGCTTAGTAAATGTGTCATTTGTAGCACAGTTCTGTTAAATGTATTCTGTCACTACCTTTACCCTCTCATATCATAGCTTTATATTAATGCATTTCAGTATGTTATTGTTTCTATAGGAACAGCACATTTGCAGGGACATGTTTAGGCTGAAGCTTAAAACAAATAGATTTAAAAATTGTTATTATAAAATAATTTATTTTAAAATAAAGCTGGAGAATGGTGATATGGTATAGGTTTCTGTATGGTGATGTTTATGTCAATTTTATTTACAGTTTACCATATGAGATTATTAATAATAGAGAACATTGCACCTGAAATAATCTTTGTGCTTTATTTTATTTTATTCACAATAAGCAATTGAGCAAAACTGCAGCTGATAATTAATTAAATGTCTAACTAAGCATTATTATACAAGTGCTGTTATACTGAATATGAATGTGGCTGTGATTTAACTGTGCTTTTATTCAGAAGTTATATGAAGTTATATTTTCTGGTTATTGGGCTCAAATTGATTTGTATTTCTCAGAGTTCTAGAGAAATTGGCTTCCCTTCTTTCTTCTCATCTTAATCTAAGGACTTTTTAGATTCGAAGTCTAAATCTTTTAGATTCTAAGTCTAGATTCTTAGTTAGTTAAACTATGTTGTAAGAAAATCTCACTAAGCTCATAATTACATAAAAGCTTACTCAGCCTAAATGCAAACACCAAAGCAGTAAAATAAAGATTATTAGTAAGATAAGGAAATACAATTTTAGAATCCTTTATTGGAATAAGTATTTGTAACGTCATAAACCAGCCTTGACCAATTCAAAATTGGTATGAGGAACTTTTTAAAACAGTCTCTCCTGATTGTTATGATTTCTGAACTATAAATGAACTGTGGTATACAGATACTAGAGGTTTAAGAGTAGAGGGACCACCATACTCATAAAAAAACATCTCCATAATCCAGTATAGACAATAATGATGATGATATAATAGTGTTTTGGTGCCATTAGAAGAACAAGCTCTGATTTAATATCAAGATTAAAGATTCAAAGAACTTTATTAATCCCAGAGGGAAATTGCTCTGTAAACTTTAAACTTTTTAAGGGGTTTTGTGAGACAAACTGAGGGTATATATACATATAGAAATTCATTTCAAAAGAGAATCAAGGACACCCGACCACAAATTTTGGAGTACTTTAGTTGGGAAAGAATCAGAAACGGGTAAACACCAGAGGGCGCCATGTGCCCAGACTCCATTTTGAGTTCATTTGTGTTTTTGTGTTTTGAACTTCACTTCCCAGAGTGCACCTCAGTCAGGTGATGGGAGTGATCACCTGAACCGAGGTGACTGATTAGTTTAATTATAAATAGCCTTTTATTCACTTGCTCTGGGTCTGGCATCTGTTAAGTTGGTGTGAATGTTCCTTGTATTTGGTGTCATGCCATTTCCCTTAGCTCCTGGTTTGTTCTACTGTTCTGTTTTGTTTATGTGCTGTTTATGTACTGTTCTATTGTTGTTAAAGTGCTGTTGAGTTACCCTTCTGTGAATTCTCCATGTCTCGGCGTCATACCATGTTTCCTAGCTCTTGGTCGGTGAAATCTCCCTGTTATGTTTAGTTCCTTGTCTTGTTTAGCTCCTAGCCTTGTTTAGCCTAAAGTTAGGTTTAGCTTAATGTTATGTTTAGTTCTATGTTATGTTTAGCTCCTTGTGTAAGTATGCAGTTTAGCCCCTGTTATGTTATCTCCTGTTTTGGAAGTAGTTTCTGTTTAGTTTTCTTTATTAAAAGATTTTAAGAGCATTTCACCTCTGCTATTATGCCTTTTCTAAAGCCCACACACAGCACCCGTTACACACACGTAGACATACATGCACCCCTCACCGTAGTTAGAATATATCCCCCTTTTGAGTTGCGAGAGTTAAAAGAAGTGTAGAAGCGCTCTTACGATAGTTCTGTGTAGTGCTCACACGAACCGATAGAGGCTCCCACACTTAACAACATACTCGGCAGCGCCATATTGAAGGGCCCCTCATGATAACAGTACATTTCCTTAAAAAATATTTATAAAAAGTGCAGCACATACATTTTGTTAAATTAAGTTATCAGTGTTTTTCCACTGCAGGACCTACAGCAGTTATAATAGTTGTGTTATGAGCAAATCCTGACATCTAGGACTGAAAGACACTCGCATCTAAAAAGCTACATAGAGTTAACTATGACTAGGATTTTACACTGACAAAACAGCTATTAATATGTAAATGTATTTTATTGGGATTTGTGATATGTAATACGTGATAGTCAAAGTGGAGAATCTGTTCACAGGACAACTGTGTGCAACTTAGTTGTGCACTCCACAAATATGGCCTTTATGAAAGAGTGACAAGAAGAAAGCCATTGTTGAAAGCCATTTTTTTCTACCACATGTTTTTTTTGCAGAAAACATGTGGTAGAAGATGAATGGAGCCAAACATAGGACAATCTTAGAAGAAAATCTGTTCGAGTAAACATACTGTCAGAGCTGCAATGGAATGATTTTGATCAAAGCATACAGTACTGTATTCATGTGTTAGAAAGGTCTAGACCTAAATTTGACAATTGAAAAAAAAATTGCTCTTCACAGACACTCTTCAGCGGATGAGATTGAGCTTGAGCTGTTTTGCAAAGGAGAGTAAAAAGAGCAAGAGGGAAAAAAACAGAACCAACCAGATGGCGCCAGTGTGTGTGGCTTGCTGTTTTCTGCTGATATTGCTATTGGGATTATAATTGTTTTTCACACTCTTGAAAATTCGGCCTCCTGCGTAAAATTTTGTACGGTTTGAGAATAATGAGCAAAATTATCTGCCCCCACTGTTATCGGGAATACCTACTCACCTTTGCAGTTCACCTAGTCCTTGGCAGTTCTAGGTTGCCAGATAAAGCGCTCCACTCGCCGAGGCAAATGCAGCGGTCATCAAGTGAAGCTTAAGGCCTGTTTGGCGTGTTTCCCTGAGACCTTCCGGCCGATCTATGGAGCCTATCAGTACTTTATTATGTCTCGGTGTGTAACGGACGCAGTACCATGGCTGGTACGTTTGGTTGGCTCGGGTGAGGTTTCTCGCTCACATCATAGCACTCCGCGTTTTCGTCAGCTGTGAGGGGTGAATAGGGGAATCTGCGCTTGCTGTGTCGGCGCCCTGGCATTATCTCACCCAATCCTCAACTCTATACAGAATGACCAAGTTTAGATCACTAACCAACAAAACTTTCATTCTAAAGAAGTTTATTACATCATGTGGTTTGGACTTTCTTTTTATAATGGAGACAAGACTGAGTGTTGATGAGAACAGTGCCTTCTTTGAACTTCTCTCCTCATCCTACGCCTATCTAAATTCCCAGAGGACATTGGGTCAAAGAGGAGGAATCGCTATGGCCTATAGCAGGGGTCTCCAAATCCAGTCCTGGAGGGCCAGTGACCAGCACAGATTGTAATTCACCAACACCTAAACACACCCACTGAACCTAGTAATTAACAGATTAGTTAAATCAGCTGTTTGAGAAGAAGAATCACTAAACTGTGTTGGACACTGGCCCTCCAGGACTGGATATGGAGACCCCTGCTCTAGGCCATCGAAATGTATTTAGCATTTAGCAACATGCATGCTTATGATCATGAATGTAATTAAATTAACTCATTAGCATGAACAATTTGTGATATGTACATTTTCTCAAAAAAGAGGAGGTAAAGACTAATACCTTCTGGAAGTAATGGATCCCAGTGTATATAAGAATAAACCCAAGAAACCAACTAACCAACCACTTAAACAAACAAACAAACATATTTAATGAGAGAATAAAAAATAAACTTTACTAATAAAATTTGATTGCACTAGGTGACAGATGGACTATCTTTAACTTTTAAAAATCATCAAGTATGGTCTCCAACAGATTAGTTTTTCTCCCAAATTTCCCAATTCTTTTCTTTCTTCTTCTTTTTTAATATTTGTTTTATACATATGAGGGAAGATCAAGTCAAATCGGTTTTTAAATCCAATGCTACACTAATGGACTCATGCCAGCTTTACACTAGTGTAGAGGTAGAAAGTTTACTCAATACCAAGGGAGCTGGAGAGGTCATCTTCTCGCGTGGCACATCAATTGCCTCGAAATGATGGCTTTATTTCTGGCCCTGAAGCACTTCCTCCAGCAGTTGAGAGGCTACCATGTCCTAGTGCGGGTGGACAACACTACGGTA
>JAQMYJ010000023.1:33578517-33594851 GCA_030014305.1 Clarias laeviceps | reverse complement strand
TCAGATCCAGTTCTCTCAGGTGTGAGGGGTTTGATCTCAGAGCTGAACTCAGAGCAGCACAGCCTTCATCTGAGATACCACAATCACACAACCTGCAGAGACACAAATTGTGTGCATCTTAATTGCATAGATAACTGCACTTTTGTATTTAAACATACTGTAAAATTTTTATTTCTTATTTTTATTACATTTTTATTATAGGGCGGAATAAGGGCTGGAGCATACCCTCTCTTCACCATTAGGCAGACAAGCAGCCTCTATAAAATGCTGTCATGACAGCACAGACAATTAGGCTTTTCTAAAATGCTAGAATTGCTAATCTGGTTTCTCTGGTTTCTCTTTCCTCACCAAATATCATGGACTGTCCCTGTGTCCTCTGTGAGCCAAAGGTAGTCGAGGTAATCAGAGTAGTTCAAAGAAAACCAGTTTGTTTAGATCTCTTTGGCTCAAATGATCTTTTATTTGCTACTGTACTAAACCATTGGTGAATGAGGCCCTGTGTGCATGTTTGTTTGTGTGTATACTGTCCGGAGGACCATCCACGCTGCTATCAGCATCAGCTCCAAAAGCCAGCATTTGTCATGGTATGGAGGTGTGCCGGTGCCCGTGGCAATGCGGAAATTAAATATGTTAGGGCACATGTATATGTTAGGGCACAATTAATGCAGTAAAATATGTTCTTTTTTAAACAACATACGCTGCTATCCAAACACCATATTTTTTCCAAAACCCTAAAAAAAAGAACTTTCTGGAAGGTTTGCGTCCCGTTACAGCTTGCATAAGACTATCACAGAATTTCATAAGAAGAACATAATACCAACAATAAAACATGGTGGTGGTAGTGTGGTGGTTTTAGCTTCAGGACCGGGACAACCTGCCATAATTGATGGAACCATGAATTCTGTGCTTCACTTGAAAATCCTTAAGAAGAATGACTGGCCATCAGTTTGTGACCTCATGCTCAAGTGCACTTGGGTTATGCAGCAGGACAATGATCCGAAACACACCCACAAGTCAACCGCTGAATGGCCAAAAAAAATAAATAAATTATTAAGGTTTTGGAGTGGCAATCAACTGAAATGTAGTAAATCTGATTGAGATCCTTAAATAGCCATCCATGCTTGAAAACCCTCCAATATGGCTGAATTAAAACAATTCTGGAAAGACAAAATTCCTTCACAGTAATGTGAAAGACTGATTGCCAGTTATCACAAACATGTGATTGCAGTTGTTGCTGCCAAGGGTGGCACAACCAGTTATTAGCTTTAGAGGCAATTACTTTTTCATATAGGGCCAGGAAGGTTTGGACAGATTTTTTTCTCTTAATAAATGAAATGATCATTTAAAAATTGTATCTTGTATTTTCTCATGTTATCTTTTAAAGATAAAGATTCAAGTGAGATTCAAGAGAGCAGAAACAATCATTCACAACAAAACTCTGAAATCATCAAGAGCACCAGATTTCTTGTGGTTACCTGGAAGAGAACCACATGTATGTATGTAATGTTTTAAGGGCTTGCACTATCAGTTTGGGATACTGTGCCCTCAGGTATCTGACTAATCTCTTGAAGAATTCGCATTTCTCTGGAAAGACCTTTAATCAATACTCTTTCAAACGATTTAAAACACGCATTAACCTCAACACATATTCTTCAAGCTTCTTAGAAAAAGTATGATGTTAACAGGAAATACCTAAGGAGCTGAAGTATACCCTGGGCATTTGTAATGCACGGAGGAACGCAGTTAAAGTCCCAATAAGGAAGACAAAAGCTTTAGATTTACAAGACTCTTCTACTTTGATTTGGTAGCACACTAATGCTAGTTAAGAACTGAAAACAACTGAGGCCCAATTAAGGACTGGGAGAAAACTCTCTGAAAAGCATTTCTCTCACCAATTCCATTCATGAGTAAGCACAACTGGTATCTGATATGGTGCGTCTATAGGTAGTTCAAGGAGACATGCTTTCACCAGGGAAATCCCTGGCAGTAATTACAGACAGTATTGTTGGAGAATGAAAGATTGCAGTTCCCACTTCAATCTCATGGATCCTTCTGGGAAATACAACATTTAGCCTAATAAATCCTAAATATGATGATAACTCTTTCAGTTTCCAGTAAAACCCCAATTCCAAAAAAGTTGGGAAAGTATGGAAACTGGCAATAAAATAAAAAAGATTTCATCAGGACATTTTACAATGGTTTATGATCTTTGTAGTAACAGATGTCGATTGCACAGGCATTTGGTCAAACATATAAAAACTGTTTATTAACTTTTGCTGTTTATAAACAGAGACCTTTCTGACAGACAAAGCTTATGGAAGCACAGCAGACAGACAGAGCGACTTGCTATATTTACTTGTTTTATTAAACTTTACAGCTACATTATCAACTGCCTCAGAACTTGTTTGGTGCTCTTGAGAAGTGGTGGTCTGAGTAGCCAAGATAGGGCGGGGTTTCACATGGTATGTACCAGGCATGTTTGTGTAAACAAGAGCCAGCACGTTTGCGCCTCTCAATGCAATATCCACATGTTGGTGGAGTTTAGGGAGCACTGCCTGGAGATTTGCATGGTTAAAATCTCTGGCATTATAAACGGTCCATTGATTTGTGTTCTGTGGTTCATTTATAGCCACTTACAGTTCACAGATCACCTGCTTAGTGTTAATGATGGATAGAATATATACGGTAGAGTAACTATAAACACAGTAGTGAATTCCTATGGTAAATAAGAAGGCCTGCATCTAACAGAGTTCTTGCACCATTCTTTGTTGATCTAAGCACACAAATCACCATCACAAGCCTTGCTGCACAGAGCTGTTTCAGTCAGCATGAAACAAAGCTAGCCCATTAGCCAAATGACAGCCTAGGAAACTCAAAACATTCTCTAGAATCAAGCTACTGTAAATTGTCTGCTGGATTAGATGCAGTTCACTTTATTGTCCAGGCAGCAGACATTGGAGATGTCTGGTGGTGGTAGACTCGAAGAAGCATTGTTCACGCAGCATTTAGGATATACGTTAGCACTATTTTTGATCCAGAGTGGATACTGCATGTTAGATGTTCGCTCCAAAATTAACTGATGATGTCTTTGATGGTTCCAGTGCTTATGGGAAACTTTCCCTATAACACCACAAACACTGAATACATAAACACTATAATCATATCAGAAAAAAAAAAAACATGAATAAAAACATGAACTTCTCAGGATATTTGATGCTAAGCCTAAAATCTCTGCTTCAGTCCCACTATTAGAGAATGTGTCTTACCGATGAATAGGTCATGTGACTCTCAGAGAGATAATCTTACCTCAGTCTCTCCAGTTTACTGTGAGGATTCTCCAGTACATCAGAGAGTCTCTTCACTCCCGAGTCTCTGATTTTATTTCTAGTCAGATGTAGTAATCTCAGATGTGAGGGGTTTGATCTCAGAGCTGAACTCAGAGCAGCACAGCCTTCATCTGAGATACCACAGTCATTTAACCTGCAGAGAGACAATGGTACTTCACAAAGAGACAATTTACTTTCTCAGTTCAGGACACACGGATCAGGAACTATTTTTTATCAGATATCATATCATATGTTTACTTTATACTTTGAACTACTGTCATGTGCTATGAACATAATTATATGTTGATCCAAAGTTAGACATAAAACAGACCCAAAAGTGAGTTTCCTGACTGTAAGTTTCACAAGTTACAACACATTTTGTAAGGGGTTACAACACATTCTGAGGGGAGAGCTACCCTATTGTCAATGACATCATTTCCTTCACTTTTGATATAAATCCAGCTAATGCACGCAAAGAGAGAGCCAAACTCTTTACCATTGGATAGTTCAGATATAATTCTTTCCATTAAAATGCTGATTGATGAATTAAAAAAAAAAGGAAACAAAACAGAAAACATAACAAACAAGTTACAATGCATTTTATTAATGGAGCCCTACTCTTACGTTGTTACCATATGCAATCAAAGAACGACCCAAATTCTCCTTACCACCAATTACAGTAGTTGAGGGATCAGTCCTTCCAATGACTTTCAGATTGGCTGTATTGAAGGTAAAAAAGGTTTGGTAAAACCTGTATGCTTTGAGTTACACACACTAGGGGGGGGGTGCTACTGTGTACTTGGTTACACCTCTACATTTTTAGATAGTTCTTTGTTTTATTTAACTTACTGTCATTTTTTTATTTACAATTTGTATAGGTAGATTATTACTGTAGTAATATTATTTAAACTATAATTTAATTTCAAGCTCTATTGTTGTAAAATACAAGTTAAAATAAATATGACAGGCAAGTGTGTGTGTGTGTGTGTGTGTGTGTGTGTGTGTGTGTGTGTGTGTGTGTGTGTGTTGGTGAAAACACTATAGAAATTCATACAGTTGAAATTCTCATTCCATGATGAACAAGGATTACAGTACAACGTAAAAAATATTTTCTTGACTCTAAAACCCTCACTTGTTTCAAAAAGTATTTTAGCTTCCTTTATTTGTGACACTGTAATTGCAAGGCTCTGTAGCTGTGTTATATTTTAAAGAAAATGTCTATTTGGATAAAATACAAGTCTTTCTACATTATTAGAATATCTGATTTAACCCTAACACGTCTGCTTTAGTTTCACAATTGCAGATTGTCTTACCGAGGAGCAGGTCATGTGACTCTCAGAGAGATGATCTTACCTCAGTGTCTCCAGTTTACAGTGAGGATTCTCCAGTACAGCAGAGAGACACTTCACTCCTGAGTCTCTGATTTTATTCCTAGACAGATCCAGTTCTCTCAAGTGTGAGGGATTTGATCTCAGAGCTGAAGTCAGAGCAGCACAGCCTTCATCTGTGATATCACACTCATACAACCTGCAGAGAGACAATGACATTTCACAAAAAGACAATTCACTTTCCCAGTTCAGGACACATAGATTAGTTACTATTTTTTATCAGACACTTACTGCAATCTTTAATCATTTTGAAATACAGCAAATTAGTCATTAACTATAATGGGAGCAAAGAAAATAATTCTGTTTATTGTGTTTGAGAGTGTGTGTGTGTGTGTGTGTGTGTGTGTGTGTGTGTGTGTGTGTGTGTGTGTGTGTGTGCGCGCAGATACTGATGCATTAAACCAGAAAAGTCAGAACAGCACAGCCTTTACTTGGAGATATCACAATTATACAACCTACAGGGTGCTTGTACAGTATAAACAGAATGTAACTATCCTCATCCAAACAGCAGGGTAGCGATAAACCTTACAAAATAAGTAATACTCGCTGCTCCAGATTGTCTGTCTTCATGTGTTGCATATATTTGTGCATATTGCATATTGATTAGAGGAACTTGGCTGAGTTGCATGGGATATGTGGTATACAGCTGTCAAAGTAGTAATATCCTGGTTCTTACTTCCTCTTGATTCTCATACTTCCTGCTGATTCCTGCTTGGTCATCCCAGCATAGTGAGGATTTCTGCACTGAGTAAATAGTGATGAGGCACTTTAAGCACTGGTTTACTCTATCCACTTCTAATGGCTAGAGTGCAAAGGTTTAGTGCGAACATGGCATCAGTCGGGTTATCTTGTTAGAGGCATAAATATACTGTACCTTGCAAAAGTATTCATACCCCTTAAACTTTTCCACATCTTGTAAATGTATTTTAATGGGGTTTTTGTGTACCAATACAAAAAGGCACATAAGGAAAATGATAAATCGTTTTTCAAACTTTTTTTACTAAAAAAAAAAAATGAAAAGTGTGGCATGCATTTGTATTCATCCCTCCTGAGTCAATACTTTGTAGAACCACCAACTTTTTTATCAGTAATTTGTTTTATTTTATGGTCTTAAGGGAGAAATGTTCTGTTTCAAGGTGGTTATGGGTAAATTTAAAGGCTTGAAGAAAGTTCTTTCAGTCTTTCAGTTAATCAAGCTTTCTTCAACAAGTCTTATTGAGGAGCAGGTCATGTGACATAGCCAGATGACATGTACTTCATTACGCAGATTAACTTGCTTCTTAAACTTCTTCTTTGTCTTTCGGCTATTCCTTTTCAGGGGTCACCACAGCGAATCATCTGCCTCCATCAAACCCTATCCTCTGCATCCTCTTCCCTCACATCAACTAACTTCATGTCCTCTCTCATTACATCCATAAATCTCCTCTTTGGTCTTCCTCTAGACCTCCTGCCTGGCAGTTCTAACCTCAGCATCCTTCTACCGATATATTCACAATCTTTCCTCTGAACAAACCACCTCAATCTGGCCTCTCTGACTTTATCTCCAAAACATCTAACTTGCTTCTTAATCAGACTAAAGGAAAAAGTAATTTAGGAATTTAACTAGCCTCTCTCTCTTCCACATTCTTCTTCTCTCTCCTTGCAGCCCAGAAAAGAAATCTGGGCTTACAAAAATTTTTGTTTTGTGTCATATACAATTCATAATATTATAGCAAATGGTAAGTATATCATACTGAGGGGTAGGTCATGTGACTCCCAGAGAGATGATCTTACCGCAGTGTCTCCAGTATACAGTGAGGATTCTCCAGTACAGCAGAGAGACTCTTCACTCCTGAGTTTCTGAGTTTATTCCAAGTCAGATCCAGTTCTCTCAGGTGTGAGGGGTTTGAGCTCAGAGCTGAACTCAGAGCAGCACAGCCTTCATCCGAGATATCACAATCACGCAACCTGTAGAAAAAGACAATGACACTCTTTATTCTCTCAGTTCAGGACACACAGATCATTGACTGCACTCTTTAAACACTACGAAATACATCACTACACAAAACCTTAGTCTTAAACAGATGAGACTGATAACTATATAACATGACTTTTTTTTAAACTGAAAGGACATTAAACTGGTTCCAGTGGGGATTTACTTATTTCTTTTCACCATGTTTTTTTTCTCTATTCTTTTCCCTTTCCTTTTTTTCCCCCTATACTGGAGTGGCATACATCCGTTCTTATACCAGGCCAAACTAATTTCAGCATGCCAAGTGCAGTCTAGGAGGCTTATATAGACCTTATATATCTCCCTTGCTTGCCTCTATGACAGTGGCGCCTAGTGACCAAAAGTGAGGTTGGCTGCAGATCTGCCCTTATGAAAGTCCACAGAGTAACACCCTGCAAATGCAATGTGATCAGTAACTACAGTAATATTGTGATCAGATCATTAGAGGTCTACTGTGCACTGCTACTATTAGAGAATGTGTCTCACTGGGTAGTAGGTAATGTGACTCTTACTGTAGATAGATGATCTTACCTCAGTGTCTCCACTTTACAATGAGGGTTCTCGAGTCCAGCAGAGAGACACTTCACTGCTGTGTGTGTGAGTCTATTCAAAGACAGATCTAGTTCTCTTAGATTGGACAATTCAGAGCTGAGCGCTGAGGCCAGAGCTGCACAACCTTTTTCAGTTAGGCTACAATTATTAATCCTAAAACAAATAATAAAAATCATGATGCAAAGGCAGTGTGCATTATCGGACAAATCCTGATGCTATGAAACAACACAACAATATGAAAATTGTCACTGTCAAATTAATTATGGACCTGACTATATGCAATCATTCTAATGGTATAATTTTATTCTACCAGCTTTTCTCTAGATCTGTATCATAATGCTACACAAACAGATTTTTTTTGGTGACCAATTAATTTACAATTGCAGCAAGTGCAAAAGTCATCTCGATGGTGTGCCTCCAGTCTTCAGGAGTGTCAGTGCAATTTAACAGTCAAAGGTTTATGGACCCCTGAACAGTATGTTCATACTGTATGTGGTTTTTTAGGATATTGCCACAAACTTGGAAGCACACAGTTGCATCTAATGTTTCCGTATGCTTTTGCCTTTCCCTTCACAGGAACAAACCCGTTTCAGAATGATGATACCCGTGTACATCAAGATGCACAACACAACATGTTGTATTGAGTTTGCAGCAAAATAACTTGAGTGTCCTGCACAGCGCCTAGACCTCAACCCTCCTGAACTAGAGCTTTCTCAACATCTGTGCCTGAGCTCACTAATGCTGTTGTAGCTGAATAAACACAAATCCTCACCGCCATGCTCCAACATCCAGTGAAGGGCCTTCCCAAAAGAGTGGAGAGCATTATAACAGCTAAGGGGGAGTTATTGATGTATGTACAATTTGGGTATATAATACAGCTCTTATGTTAAGTGCTTATGAAGTCATATGAAGTCTTGCACCTTGCAACTATGTTGTAAGAATGTTGTAACAATTATACTCAGCATTACTTACTCAGCTTTTTTGGATGCTGCAACCACAGGCAGGAGATTAATTAGGACATCATCTGATTTACTGCGTTTGTTGGTATATTTATTAAGGACAAACCCATCCTGTTCTTGCATTGATGTCAGAAGCACAAACACTACCGCTGACCACTGAGAAGGAGACAGTTCAATTTGTTGTAAATTTCCAGATTGCAAATATTGTTGGATTTCCTCAACTAGAGAATGATCTTCCAGTTCATTCAGACAATGGAACAGATTGATGGATTTCTCTGTTGAGGGATTCTCTCTGATCTTCTCCTTGATGTAATTAACTGTTTCTTGGTGACTGTGGGAGCTTCTTCCTGTCTGTGTCACTATGGTTTGTAAGAGCATCTGATTGGACTCAAGCGAAAGGCCCAAAAGAAAGCGAAGGAAAAGATCCATATGTCCATTATCACTTTGTAAAGCCTGATCTATAGCACTCTTATGTAAATCTGAAATTGTAATGTGTCCTAGCAGCATCCAGATTATAGAAAACAGACTCTGCTGAAGAACATTTCTGTTTTCGTTCATGAAGGTCAGGTGCACATACAGAGCTGCGAGGTGCTCCTGAAGGCTCAGATGAACAAAGCAGTACACTTTACTCTGGTGAAGCCCAAACTCCTCTCTGAAGATCTGCGTACACACACCTGAATACACTGATGCTTCTGTCACATCAATGCCACACTCCTTCAGGTCTTCCTCATAGAATATCAGATTTCCTTTCATCAGCTGATGAAAAGCCAGTTTCCCCAGTTTCAGAACCATTTCTTTATCTGCCTCTCTTCTCTTTAGGTACTTTTTCTTTATGATGTTTGTCTGAATGATGAGGAAGTGTGTGTACATTTGAGTCAGAGTCTTGGGGATCTCTCCACTCTCTGCTTCACCCAACATTCTCTCTAGAACAGTGGCTGAAATCCAGCAGAAGACTGGGATGTGGCACATGATGTAGAGGCTTCTTAATGACTTCAGGTGTGTGATGATTCTGTTGCTCAGGCTCTGATCATTGATCCTCTTCCTGAAATATTCATCCTTCTGTGGGTCATTGAACCCTTGTACCTCTGTGACTCGATCAACACACTCAGAAGGGATTTGATCTGCTGCTGCTGGTCTGGAGGTGATCCAGATAAGAGCAGAGGGAAGCAGATTTCCTTTGATTAGGTTTATCAGCAGCACAGGCACTGATGCTGATTCAGTTACATCACACAATCTATCTGTGTTCTGAAAATCCAGAGGGAAACGACACTCATCCAAACCATCAAAAATTAACAGAACTTTGTCCAAGCTGGAAATGTTTGTTTCTTTTATCTCTGTAAAAAATAAGTGAAGGAGCTTCATTAGACTCAGTTTTTGATACTTCATCAAGTTGAGCTCTCTGCAAGGAAGTGGAAATATGAGATGAACATCCTGATTTGTTTTCCCTTCAGCCCAGTCAAGAATGAATTTCTGCACACAGACTGTTTTTCCAATCCCAGCGACTCCCTTTGTCAGAACGCTCCTGATGGGTTTGTCTACTTTAGATAAGTTCTTAAAGATATGATTGCATTTGATTGGTGTTTCCTCTGTTGCTGCTCTCCTGGATGCTGCCTCGATCTTTCTCACCTCATGTTCATTATTGACTTTCCCACTGTTCCCTTCTGTGATGTAGAGCTCTGTGTAGATCACATTGAGAAGTGTTGGGTTTCCCTGGTTTACCATCTCATTTAAATTCTGAAACTTCTGTATCAGAGTTAATTTGCATCTATCCTGAAGATGAGGTTCAGTGGATAAAGATCTACACCTGTAAAATGGTAAAAATTTGCATGGTAACCTCATCATCTGCAGAAATACTCAGCAGTAATTGACTGTATAATAATATATACTGTAATACAGCTGTCATGTTGAGTTTGATCTTACCCTGTGTCTGTAATTAGCATATTCTGTTCTGCTTTCTCTCTTGCATGCTGTAGGACCCTAAAAACAGAAAGGTTTAAATATTATGCACTTGCACATTTTATTAACCCATTATCCACATTACTTAAAATCATGGTCAACAGCTTCAGTTAATTTGCAAAAAAAAATAACATCTGAATGGGAAAAACCATGATCTCTGATCATGGCATGGATGTTGGTGCTGTACGCCACAGACCAGGTCACATGTTCCCCAAGCTTTTGTGCCCAATGTAGCCAGCTTTAACTATTCTGAGAAGGCTTTCCACAAGGTTTAGGAATGTCTTTTTAGGAATTTTTACCATTCTTCTAGAAGCGCATTGGTAAGGTCAGACATGGATGTTGGACAAGAAGGCCTGACTCTCAGTTTCCGCTCTAATTCATCTCAAAGGTGTTCTATTGGGTTGAGGTCAGGACTCTGCAGGCCAGTCAAGTTTTTTCACACCAATCTCGCTCATCATCGAGTTTGGTGTGAAAGCATGGACCTTGCTTTGTGAATTATTGCGCAGTCATGTTGGAACAGGAAGGGGCCATCCTTAAACTGTTCCCACAAAGTAGGAAGCATGAAATTGTCCAAAATGTCTTGTTATGCTGAAGCATTAAAAGTTCCTTTCACTGGAACTAAGGGGCCCGAGCTAAACTCCTGAAAAATAACCCAACATTATAATCCCACCCCCACCTCCACCAAACTTTATTTGACACAATGCAGTCAGATAAGTACCATTCTCCTAGCAACCGCTAAACCCAGACTCGCCTATCAGATTGCCAGACAGAGAAGCATGATTCGTCACTCCAGAGAACATGTCTCCACTGTAGAGTCCAGGGGCAGCGTGCTTTACACCACTGCATCTGATTGCTGCTTTGCATTGCACTTGGTGATGTAAGACTTGGTTGAAGCTGCTCGGTCATGGAAACCCATTCCAAGAAGCTCTCTATGCAAAGTTCTTGAGCTAATCTGAAGGCCACATGAAGTTTGGCCTCGCTCTGTGATTTTATGTAGCCTACCACTTTGTGGCTGAATTGCTGTGGTTCCAATCACTTCCACTTTGTTACAATACCACTAACAGTTGACTGTGGAATGTTTAGTAGCAACATTCCACAGCCCTGAAACACCTGAATTCGATGATACTTTTCGCAATAAGTAAAGTGTATCAGCAGTCGAACCAGCTCTTAAGGCACCATCTAATGTATCATGTCATGGTTCATAATTTTCTATTCTGATTCTGAAATTCAAATATAAACTAAATCTCTTGTTCCCTATCTGTATGATTGTATTGTGCTGCTGCCATAAATAAATGTGCAGTTGTACAGTTGTTCCATCATTGCTGTATATATAAATAATCGAACAACCCTATCGTACCACAATATCTATACAAATATAATGGAAATGTAACTATATTTTCAAAATAAAATAGTTAACAAAGACATGTTAGCTATTCAAATTAAATGCAAATGTTTTTACCCTTCTCCTGGTGTGGATTCTCTCTTCTCCTTAAACCTTAGTGGTAAACCCATAGACCCATGACTCTTTATGGACACACAGCTGGGTACTGGTGAGTCTGATCCCTTTATCTGGGTTTCACTGAGCACACACACACACATACACACACATACACACACACACACACACACACACACACACAGAATCTATGATAAAATACTCTAACTGACAACTTAATCTGGGTTTTACTGCACAGAAACATATTAATAATGAAGATGTACTGCAGTCAAAATCAGTCCATACAATTACACACATACTGTGCCTTGAAGCAATAATAATAATAATAATAATAATAATCAAGTAAAAAGTTGAATTGTTTGTGAAAGAAATTGTAAGTATTAACTGTACATAATTGTTACCTGTTATTTGATGTTATTTCTTTATTCTCTTCGAACCTTAGTGGTAAACCCATAGACCCATGACTTTTTATGGACACATAGCTGGATCCTGGTGAGTCTGATCTCTTTATCTGGGTTTCACTAAACACACACACACAGAAACTATAATAAAATAATCTCAATCGTATACAGTGCATTTATGCATGTTTAGCCTATAGGCCATTGGTGGTAATCAATAGAATCCATAATACTCTAAAAAATATGAACTTTAATTTTTGTCCCTTTAAAGGCTCATGATGCTGACTGATATCTGGGACCTCTGCTCTACTATTTACATAAAGACTTGCATTCTCAATAAGTATCTATACCTTAAATAAAATAACTGCTTACCTCTTATTGAATTGTGGAGATCCATCAGGTTGATCACGATTAGAATTATTCATATTTCACTATTAGTAAAGAAAAATTATTGGTTGAACAAACAAGTGTGAATGATTTTTAATATTCAGAATAAACATTCTATGTATTTATGCCCAAAAAGTTTTTTGCAACCTGTTTGTAATATTTACTGTAATAATTAGTACAAACAGGGTGCAAAACAAATATTTTGTGGAGAAGGGTATGCTGCATAAACTATTAAACATTATGGAGAACACATCACATCATATCCCCTCCCAAACCTATTGGTCAAACAGCAGAGCATTTCCAGTAAGAGAAATTTTCAGGTCTATAATGATGAAGAACACTCCAGGAAGTCTTTCATGCCAACTGCAATTACACTCTACAATAACTCTCCTTTGTCTCCTTCTCTGACAAATAATTATGCACATGGCCCTGAACATCCATTTTATACTTACAAGCCATTGTGTTAAACATATTAATATCTCATGAGTGCACCTCAGTGTAAAGTCTATTTACATTATTCACCTGACTGCACTAATATGACCATGTACATTCATCTTATCAGTAAATCATCCCACTTAGCTCATGAAAGTACACTAATGTACAGTTTTTAGATTCTTCACCAGACTGCACTGACAGACTGATGTGCAGTGTATCACAGTATTAATAAATATAGATATATAGGTTTAAACATTTTTTATTTTAAGTGATGAATTTTTAGGTATTCTCTTGAAATATTCTTGCACAACTAGTTTGTTTGTATCTTTTTTGTATGATTTATAGCAATATAATTCCCCTTTGAGGTTAATAAAGTCCTCTACCTATCCGAAAGAAAACACTGAGGACCAGGGCAGGGCAAAGTGGGGAAAAAGATGGATATGGTTATGAATGTTTATCTCCTTAGCCCCTGTACAGTGTACCTAACTCACCTCAGTAATGTCAGGGTGCCTCAGGATACTGTGAATCGTGACTGCATATGAATGAAGGTAAATTGTTGGCTCAACTTGAATTTTTACATTTATTCAGATACCACTGTAAGAAATTGGAATAACAATACAGTATTAATTAATTCAAAATTTATCTAATTTGATTTTTTTACAGTGTAGTTGGCTGGAGGATATTTAAAACCAAACTTTGTCTTTGTCTAATGAAAAAAGCAATGCATGCAGCCACAGAGTTGGACATCTGCCAAGCCATAGGGAACCATGAACAGCGGCAACCAGCGGCAACCATGGTGGCGTCATTCTACCGAAGAATGAGCAATGGTTGTCTGACTTACACTTTAGAGCTGTACAAGTCAGACAACTTGTACTCTACTAGAGTACTTTAACACACTAAACACTAACACAAAGAAGAATCCCTCCGGATAAAGTAGACATAAAGATTGGTTGATATAAATTGACTGATTTCCTATGTCATTTTATGAGAATTGCTTAAAAACATGACTCTAAACTAATTACAGATTTCAGGATGTCGATTCATTTTGATTTACTTTGCAGTTACACAGATGGGTAAATGTTACAATAATCTGAGTTCTCTTCTTCATAGCATTTCTGTATTTCGATATTTTGAAAGCAGATAAAATGTGTTAAATGTTTTCACATGTTGAATATAAATTGAATATAATGAATACAATTGAATGCAATTGAGTAGTGTTACGGTATTGGATTTTGTGTGTCTGGTTATGCTTGCTTCCCTTGTTGTTTCAGGTCCCACCCTCTTCAGTGTGCCATTGCCTAAAATCTATTGGTTGCTGCCCTGCCTGTCCTTTGTTGGTCCAGCCTCCTGCCTGAGGATTGGTTACCTAGGAGACCCAGAGGCCTACTTAAGGCCTTCAGACCACAGTGCTACAGACCCTGTTTTGCTTACTGTTTATTCCAGACTTAGACTTTCCTCTTTTGATGATTGCTTGGTTTTTGTTCGCCTATTCCGTGTATGACCTTTTTGCTTGACCTTTTTCCCCTCTTTGTTTTGTTGGTGTGGATTGTAAATACGTTTGTATATATTTGTATTTAATTCTTTATTTAGTGGCAAAGTAGTAGAGTCGACGCCATTTGGTTTGCACTTTGTTTTTTCTTGGTTTGTGGTTAGCTAGGTAGTAAGGGAAGAATTTTGTATTTCTGTTTCTTTATTTGTTTTGGTGCAGGTTAGTTGTTTCACTTTGGTACTAAGTAGAGGGAATTTTGTTTATTGTTTTGGCCTTGTCGGCTTCTGAAGCTCACAGCCACCTTTTGGGGATTTGCTTATTCACCTTTTGTAAATAAACACTAAGCAAACGCACTTTTGGTCTCACCCCTTTTCTTTTCTTTTTTTCTTTTCACTCCTGTTACAGCCCAACATAGACCGGGGCGTAACAATAGGTGAATGTTATTCTATAATATTCAATATATATTATATTAAATAGGCTATATATAAATATATTATTATGTGAATAATAGTAATAATTGAAGAAAAAAGAAGAAAATAATTATTGTTGTTTTTGTTGGTGAAAAGGTAAAGGTTTTCTTCAGCCACTGATTTTAAGAATAAAATGTGAAATAAATAATTTTTATAGTTTTTTTGAGTTTATTGAGTCAACTATACAGTATGAACAGCCGGAAGAAATGTGTTTGTCGTTGGCCGCATTTTCAACCTCTCCATTTGTTAAAAGGACGATCAGATGACGACTTTGTGCTGAGGGGAAGAAATGGGAAAAATGTAGAGGATCGTCTACACTATGTGTAACACTTCTAAGGAAGATTAATAGCTAAAGAGTTTGTAAAGCTTCATCTCATATTTTACTTCCTGGTATTGTTTTATTCTGTGATCCTGCTGTGAGTAAGACAACGCTTTGGACGACGGTATACGACTTGTTAAAGCCATAGGAGGTCATCACTGTCAGACTTTTCTGAACTTGACCATGATTATTTATCATTTTACTGAGGAACAGAAATGAGTTTTTAATACACCACGGTGTTGGAGTGTGACTCGGAGCGCTTCCCTTCCCCCTCTGCTCCTCCCTCCCTGTTCAACATTCACAGTGCTAATAGACCTCTATATTATAGAGTCTATAACCAGCGCGGTATATAACCAACTGCATACACAATTAAATCAATTCGGTTTGCCTTCAAATTTGTTTTAAATAGAGACAACTAGAATTCTTACCGTTAATAAACAGCTCATGCAGGTATTTAAAATGGCGCGGGAAACAAGTTTCACTTTCTGTTTGCACTGCAGTGCGTCGATTCAGGCGCTTTCACTAATACAAAATTTAAAAAACGTTTTTGAATGTTCCTTGCTAATATTTATGATAACCACATGTTGTCACCATATTTTACCACTAAATGAACATTGATTTTAAAAATGTAAAAAATTACATTTGTTATAGTTGTAGATGTTTTTATGTATTTTGCCTTATTTTTATTCAGTCATTTAGAAGAAATCGTTTGATAAAATAGTATATAATCATGTAATTGCTAAAGTAAGAAAGAAATATTGAGTTTTAAATTTGAGTTTATTTGTGTGTTGTTTTTTTTCTTTCAGTTTTTATTAATTTATTATTAGAAATTAGAAAAACAGTGGCGCGTGGTTAGCACTGTGTGCCCGTTACCATTAGGCAAAAGTAGGCGAGCGCGTAGAGCCCCGAACTTCCGGGCCACGTGACTTAAGCCGAACTAAGTAGTTTTAGCCAGCACTTACGTCTAACATTTAAAAATAATTAAAATCCACTTGGTATAATAGCATTAGAATGCCATTCGCCACGCGAGTTGCGTTGAAGCGTTTTAGTCCCCCCCCAAACACACACTACAATGGTACATTCCGTGTGACGAAAGCGGAAAGTTATTTACTGCAGTTTGATTGAGGAGCGGGAATCAGAATCAGAAAGAGTTTTATTGCCAAGTACGCTTGCACGTACAAGGAATTTGTTTTAGTGACAGAGCTTCCA
>JAQMYJ010000023.1:33548213-33569682 GCA_030014305.1 Clarias laeviceps | reverse complement strand
GGTGTGGCTGTTGGACATGAATTTCCCCAGTCTCACTAGCTGCTGCCTGTCTGTCAGAAAGCTGGTGATCCAGTGACAGATAGAGCTAGGAACAGAGAGCTGGAAAACTTCCATCTAAAGCCATGAAACGAAGTTACAACTGGTGCAGAAAAAACAGAAATAATGCCTGTGCATAGTCACAAGTCACCTCAGGTCAACAATGTCACAAGAGAGGTCGTCTGCACTGGCTATTCTCTCCATTGAGCACGAAGTCAGAAAATCAGGGTATATGTGGAGTCAGGAATAACAAAATGTGTTGAAGACAAAGCTTGCAAAGCCAGATTTTAGTGTCTTGGCCTACAGTATTTACCCCAGCCATGCACACAATAAGACTAATTATTTTAAATATTTTTTAATTAACATTATTTTCATATTATTCTCAGTCCAACACCCCTCATATGTTTTTTCCCACCCACTAAATCTCATTTGATGAAGGAAGACTAAGCTATTTTTAAAAAGTAAATAATAAAAAAACAGGGCGAAAGAATAAAAGCTAGAGAAATACAGTGCCAAAAGGGTAGAAGAGAAGGAAATACACATAAAGGAAAAATAACAAAGAAACAATAAAGGAAAAGGAGAGAGATGCAAAGACAAAATACAAAAAAAGAGGAAAGTAAATATAGTGATGACATTATCAAAGATTCCTCTCACCCAAATCATGGACTTTTTGCGAAAAAATCTGTGAAATAGCTTTTTTTTCCCTGTGGCTGTTACAACACTGAGCAACTAATACACCACTGCACTGTCACTTGCTGTCTATATTGAACTGCTTCATCCGCTATGCATCTTTGCACATCCATAACTTATGATTATTACTGTAATACTGTATATTTCCCTTAAATTTATTGTGTATATACTGTATCTTTCAGACACTCATATATGTACATATGTACTGTATATCATGTTACTTTTTTGAACATGTTATCTTCTTGACATGTCTGTCTACTGAACCATGTCTACACAGTTATACTGTGTATTACTGTCTATTACTCTATATCATATCTATATCATACCTACTACACCTTCTGTTTGTTATTGTAAATAGGCCACTTGTGCACTTCTGGATAGATGCTAACTGCATTTCATTGTCTGTACATGTACTTTGCACAATGATAATACATTTGAATCTAATGTAATCTTGTATAGAGTACATGACGCAGAAAAAATGATAGCACGCAGCCTTTCTCGTCCAGCGTCTAGCAACAACCAATAAGACGTCGTGACGTCACCTCACCAGCCAATGGGAGCAGCGTATATAGCCGGTATATCCTTTAAGATGTCTGTGCGTGACGCATGTGACGTCATCGCGCGCGAAACTTTATTCTGTTTACGGAAGTTCGAGACGGAAGGCTTGACTGCACATGGCTGTGAATCCGTCCTATCGTTAACCAATAACATTTAATATTTATATATAATATTTAGCATGTATAATCGCGCCGATTGTTTATTGTTGTTTACAGTGTGAGGATTACGATTTGAAGCATTTTAAGTAGTGAAACTGGGATTGTTTATGGAGCTCGAGGCGGATATCATAGAGTTTAGAGTTCCTACTGAAAGCAATAAAACCATTTTTATTTGGGATATACAGGCATGCTTTTCCGAAGCGTATATTTATGTAAGTAGTGATTTAAATTCTGGTATGCTTAATTTCTCTCATTGTTTAATTTGCTGCAGTACATGAACTATACAGATATATACACACATTTCCCTAATTGGGTTATTTTTATCTATATGGGTCATTCTGTAAAACAGATGGAAAGTGCACTCAGTTAGTTTAGCTGATGCCAAAAATAAATTAATGACCATAGCAAACACAAAATCAAAATCTTATAAAATAAACATTAAATCATAAAACAATAATTGATTATAATTAATAATATGAAATAAATGTCAGTCACCCCAAAATATGTCATTGTTACTGTTACACAGAAAGAGATTTATTTTGCATTTGAAATGGTTTCTGAGTCAGAGGTCACTAGATGAAGAGCACTGGACAAATGCAAAGGGTATGTCAGATGTCTTTCTTCATTTGCTTAGAAATGTAATAATTTATTTAACAATTTTATGCGAAGTCTTTTAAATCTGTCATTGGTGTTGCATATTTGTATAATTAAAACTGTCAAAAATTGGACATAACTGATTACATTAAATAATTAATAAATTTTGACATAATTGAAAACTATGTGGTCTTACACATGAAAAGAATTTTATGATATGTAATGGTTATGATTTTTCTCTAAATTGTCATTGGTGATACCGTCATTGGTATAACCAGGAAGAGAAGTTACACCAGTTATTAAATGTATGAGAAAAAATCATAAGCTCAATAAGCTGTACTTTTTGTGTATTCATATAAATTGAAAAGAAAGTTACTAAAAAGCATTTAAAAGAAAGTTCTTGGAGTGAATGAAAAAATACATTTCAGGAGATTTTTATGACCCAAATTCCACCTTTTCTGTAGAATGACCTGTGTACATTATACAAAATTACTAAAAGTATTAACTATGAAGATATAATCTGTTAAAATTTTACAGATTTATTTTGTACATCTAAATATGTAAATTCAGTGTCCAGTGGGTACATTAATACCTACATACTGTATGTAATCTTCTCTGTGCCTGGTTTAAGAGCCCTTTAGTGTTTAACACTGTCTGCTTACAGTTATAACCACTGTTGATTAAATGTAAGACAGAACCTTCTTGCTGAAGGACACACTAAAACCCTCATGACATATCATAACATATGACACAAAGAAACAGTTTTACAAGCATGTTTTGGCTTGGAGTTATTCTGTATGTACACCAGAGACAATCTTAGGCCAAAGTTCGATTGATTTCTGGAGAGGATTTGCAGGTAATGAATTTGGAGCATCATTAAGGACAGAGCAAAAGACATGGCGCATACAGTAGGTAGAAGAATTGTGTCTTGAAGGGGAAAAAAAAGAGAAAAATAATTTGGCAAATAATTCACTCAAACCACACAGGATGCTGTGCTGCCTGTGTATGTGCGTGCGTGTGTGTGTGGGTGTGTGTGAAAAAACATAAAAATTTTTACTAGCTTGCAATTTTTTTAACTAGATTGGAAAACCTCACATTTTGTAGCACATGGCAGCAAACATTACTGAAAAAGAAATAAATAAAATCGTTATGACACCCTTAACAAATAACAAGTAGCATACTCAATCCAGTTGGGATTGGAATCACTAGTGACCAGCTGATAATGATATTACGATATCAAGATGCCAGTTTAATTTGTATTGCAGTTATATTAGTATCACATTTTTATAAATATTACAATTCAACACTACAGTTTGCAATCACATCTACCTGCCTTTGTGTTTCTATCCTCAGTGCTCAGTGGATGTTTGATATATAGATATATAGGGATCAATAAATTCTCAAAAGATCAAAAAATCTGTCTATATATCTATCTCACACAGGATGCGGTGCTGCCTGTTCCTGTGTGAATAGTTTAGACTGCATCGCTCATAGGACTATAGAGGAACTGCACCATTTTACTACCTCAAATGCAAACATTTATAAATTTACATTAAGTTTAAAACATTTTACTTTAAAGTCAATGTGGCGATACATGAATTGTCATTTATGAATTGCGATATATAACCTAATAGTTTTTTTCCCCCCATCTCTACAATCTAGTATCAGCCATGCATTGATAAGCACCTTAATTACAGGCTGTATCGTATGCATCGTCTATTGAAATATTTAACTCAACATAATTACAATACTGAACCCAAATCTACATGACACATGTCACAGTGTATGAAGATTTCTCAGTCTTCTTTTCTGCATTATTTCCCGTTATAGGAGTCTCTGCGGAGTGTGTATTCTGCCTTTGGAGCGCTCTACCTGGTGAAGGTGTGTCCCAATGCCTCGGTGGCTGCTCCAGGCTTTTATGCACTGGTCAAGTTTTACTCCGCTGCCCAGGCATCCAAGGCCCAGAAAGCCACCGATAAACAGTGTTTGTTCCAGGAAGTCCCACTTAAAGTAATGTAGCGCTTCCTTTATTTTCATATCAAGTCAACATTGTTTATAGAGCTCATTTCAATACAATCAGCTTATTTAAAGACAATAGAGGATATAAAGGCGTTCATATTTGCTTATTTTTAAGTAATAGAGTCACAGATTTTATTTCTTTTGCTAATTAGTCTTTGTTTAGTTCCTTCTTTGGAGTTGTATCTTTTATCAGACTACTGTACAATTAGATACCTTGCTGTACCTGCTGTTACCTATAATCCACCACTAGATGTCAGTCTTTACTGTCTTTTACTGCTGACATGATATACATACTTTGTTATTTATATGAAATGTCCTGGTTTTGAGCAATTTGTTTTTCTATTTTAAAAATGGAAATAGATTTTAAATGACTGCAGCTAATTTTGAAGTTGGAGTTTTGGATCATGATTTAAAAAAAAAAAAATTCTTTTACTTAACACATGGTTTAAAAATGTAAAAAGTAAAAAGGAACCCGATGATGAATAGGTTGTCCTTAATGAAACTAAGCCACACAGCTGCAGTACATTATGCTGCATTTAGGAGTATAATAAATATAAAATAAATAAATTTAAATGTTCACACCCTGGTGGTGGCACGATGGCTGTGATTACCACTGTCACCTCGCACCTCCAGTATCGTGTTTAATTGCAGTCTCAAAGTCTCATTCTGTGTGCATGGAGTTTGCATGTTCTCCCCGTTCTTGGTGGGTTTGCCACTGGGTACCCTGGTTTTCTCCCACGGCCCAAAGACATGCAGATTAGGCTAATTGGTGTTCCCAAATTGCCTGTAGTGTGCATATGAGTGTGTATGTGCCCTGTGATGGATTGGCACCCTGTCCAGGAAGTAAACCCCCTCTCCAATAATATTAGCCATTCTTTGTTACCTTTCAGTGTATAGATTAGTGTGTTCAGTGTATTCACATCCAGGATAAAGTACCACTGTTTGTTCCTCTCTGTCCAGGTTAGGCTGAGCACCAAGAACCCAACCTTCCTCCCTGGATTCCAATCCCTCAGCCATGCTAAGTGCCAAGATTTGGCTAATAATTACCTGGGCTACAATGGCTGGTCGACTCGCATCATCACTGTGAGTAACTAAATCCTCAATAAGGAATGGAAATGTTTCTGTAAATCTTTTCAAAGATTTCTAAAGCAAAATCTTACTGCAAATGATTCTGCAGTGGTTTCTTTCTCAGAAGATCTGTTATGTTGAGAGATGTTGCAAGTCATGTCAATCCTACACAGCTTTTTAAGCTTTTTACGAACACATGTTATTACAGTAGATGTGATCTCACTTCCACAGTTTGCTTCCAGCTCATCATGAGGAACAGTTGAAATGCCTTCCATTCGTTTTTCAGTTATTATTTTTTTTCTTCTTCTTTTAAGGTGAAGGACATATCGACATGTCCAGATGTTGGTTGGAGCCTGGAGGCAGACAGCCAGGGAGAGCTGCTGAAATACGGCTGTATCGTGGAGCTGACTCTCCCTCAGCATGGAGTGACATGCCGTGGGGTTGGTGTTGCTGAGGAAGTGGTTGATAAGGAGAAAGGTAAGCATAAAAACTACAGTCTGAAGTACAGTCATGTTCAAAAGTCAGTGCTCTCTCTTTTAATTCTATGTTTTTTTTTGTGTAAAACATAATAAAATCATTAAATTGTAGAGGATCTCAGTATTAATCAAATACAACATTAGACAAACAACAATATATATCTTTATCAGAATCAGAAAGAGCTTTATTGCCAAGTACGCTTGCACGTACAAGGAGTTTGTTTTAGTGACAGAACAAAACAATGACAAGACTAAAAAAAGTTAACAACAAATGGAGTACGATTTTTATTTATTTATTTATTTTTTTTAAGAAAAAGGTTAACAACAAATGGAGTAGGCTGTGGGATTCTATCAGATAAGTTAAATAAATATCTGTGGTATTGCACAGTATATTACACAGTGGTATTGCACACAATATTACACATATATTTATTGCACAGTGAGGAGAATGTTTAACTGTTCATGAGATAAATTGCCTGCAGTTCAAAGAGAAGGTGGCTTGGGTGTGATATTCCGAGCTCTTTTCTTCACTCTGGTTATATACAGTTCTTGCAGCGTGGGCAGGGGAGTGCCGATAATCCTTTCGGCAGTCCGAAACGTCCTTTGTAGTCTTCTGATGTCTGATTTTGTAGCTGAGCCAAACCAGACAGTTATTGAAGTGCACAGGACAGATTCAGTGATGGTTGAGTAGAACTGCGTGAGCAGGTTGAACTTCTTCAGCTGGCGAAGGAAATACAACCTCTGATGGGCCTTTTTAACAATGGAGTCAATATGAATGTCCCACTTCAGGTCCTGAGAGATGGTTGTGCCCAGGAACCGGAATGACTCCACTGCTGTCACAGTGCTGTTCATGATGGTGAGTGGGGGAAGTGCAGGTGGGTTTCTCCTGAAGTCCACGATCATCTCCACTGTATTGAGCGATTTCAGCTCCAGGTTGTTGTAACTGCACCAGTCAGCCAGCTGCTCGACCTCACTTCTGTATGCAGACTCGTCACTGTCCTGGATGAGGCTGATGATTGTAGTGTCATCTGCAAATTTCAGGAGCTTGACAGTGGGGTCTGTGGAGGTGCAGTGTGAATTTTTCAGTGTGAAATTATTTATGAAGTAAAAATTTAAGCCAAAAAGAAAAAAAGTGGACTGCCGCAGGATTTAAGAGAGTAAGTTACAGCCAGGTGCTGCTAATTATCAGCGCTTGATTAACTGGACCAGATTGCTGGTCTGGAGCATTCAGGTGTGTTTTAACACAATGCCAAGAGGAAAAGACATGAGCAGTGGTCTTAGAGAAGCAAATCTGCACATCTATCTGGAAATTGTTATAAAAACATTTCGAAACAATTTTGAGTTCAACATTCTACAGTGAGACGTTATTTACAACTGGAAAGCATTCAAGACAGTCGCCAATCTTCCCTTCCCATCACGACAGACTGTGCAATGCTCAGAGAAATACAAAAAACCCAAGAGCTACTTCTCAGACCTTACAGACCTTACTGATGTTAAAGTCCATGACAGCACAATTAGAAGAAGATTCCAATAGTTGCCAGTAAAAAAGCCTCTTCTGAATGAGGTTCGTAAAACTGCATCTGAACAAACCACAAGGCTCCTGGAACAATGTTTGTGAACAAATGAGACCAAAGTTGAGTTGTTTGGCCTTAATGCCCAGCTGACAATAGGCCAATCATGGTTAGCAAAAACTAAACATAATTTCGGGAGAAACCCCCCCATACCCACTGTCAAGCACGGTGGTGGAAGGGTGATGATTTGGGCTTGTTTTTGTAACCACAGGATCTGGTCACCTTGCAGTCACTGAAAAACTAAAAGCTAAAGCTTTGTCGAAATCAGGTAATGTAACAGGACTATGATCTGAAGCACACCACTAAATCTACATTAGTATGGCTGAAAAATAAAAGATTCATGGTTTTGGAATGCCCTGGTCAAAGTCCAGACCTCAACCTAAATGAAATGCTGCTGTGAGACCTAAAGAGAGCTGTGCATAAGCAAATGTCCAAAAACCCCAATGAAGTGAAGCAATGTTGTCAAGAAGAATGGGCTAAAATTCCACAATAGTGATGAAGTAATTGTTTCCTCTATGACTTTCAATCTCTCACAAGTTATTGCTGCTACAGGTGGATCTACAAGTTGTTGCATCATGGAGGGTATTTAGTATTACCACTTTTTTTTTGGCTTCATTTTTGTTAAATAAATGCACGGTGAAAAAACATACAGTAGGTTATTCTTTGTCTAAGCTTGGATTTATTCAATATTAAGACTCACTATGATCACATAACTTTTTAATTATGTTTTTAGACAAAAACACAGTGCGCACTAACTTTTGAACATGTTTATTTCTCATCAAGAGAACCTAGATGGCCTTTTATCTTTCCACAGCTTAACCTGTAATCACAACATTAAAGTTAAAACTGCTAATAAAAATATTGTTTCAAGTAAAAGAATGAGAGCATTTTTATATTAATTTCTTTCACAGATTGAGTATTATTTAAATGTACATTTCATAATTTGGCTTTTTTTTTTTTTTTTTAAAACGCATGGTTAAAATCTTGCATGATGTGGCTAGATGTAACAAAGGTATATAATTGGTTTAGGTTTGTCCCAAAGAAGGTACATACAAGATTATAATTCGCCTTAGTTATAATTCATTATTGTCTGTATTTAAGTATTATCGTAAGAAAGTAGGTCACTGTAATACATTTATCAGTTCTGGAACACATTATAATTTTCCAATGACTATACTATTATTAAGAATAATTGCATATACTAAATGTTTCTTGCCTTTCAGGTCCAGAGGAGAAGCTGTGGAAAAGGGGCAAGCTCATGAAATGGGCCAAAGATAAAGCAGTTGTTGCAGCTTTTGAGAAAGTATTGCTAATAGTGCTTGGTATGTAACACTAATAATGAATCAAAGTACTGTATTCTACAGTATATTCAGTATTACAAGGGTCAGAAATTATTATGCTTTGCTTTCTATATAAACAGCATTAAAATACAAGATGAAATCAGTGCCCTTTTTATATCGCCTTGTTAACATAAACACACAAGAAGCTTATAGCAACCCTTTCTAGTGTAAAATAACATGTCGCAGTGCAAAATTATCCTCTTTCTGCACCTTTATGATTAACATTGCACTATTTAACATTACTTTATGTAATATTATTGACATCTTATCCCCAGGTAATGGAAAAATAGCGGTAGAATGCAGAACTGATCCAGAAGAGATTCTGCCAGATGAGAATGTCGAGGGAGTCATTCAGGTAGGTCTTTCTCGTTGTTAAAAATGTTAATAATGGAAAAACAACCAGAAAAACCTTTTCATTATAAACAAAAACTGTGATTTGTAAAACTTCAGGAAGTTGTACTAACAGTAGACATGGTGTAGTAATTCATTTAAGTCGATTTTTATTCTGAAAAGGCATGTTGTAATACAGCATGATTCACCAGCTCCTTCGTCACCGTCTCTACCGTCTTGGTTGTACTGTGCCAGATAGAGATTTAAAGGGGAACAAAGCAAAATTTACTTTCAGGTCATTTTTAGACATTTACGTGGGTCTCTAGTGTGTGTGTGTGTGTGTGTGTGTGTGTGTGTGTGTGTGTGTGTGTGTGTACAAATAAAAAATAAAAAAACATGGGAAAACTTGTGCATTATTGAAGTGATGACTTCACACAGTTAATTTTGACACATTGTTGTCTAGAATCCAGGTATAACTTTAATCAATTTAAAACTTCCAGTTCATTTCTTTCATTTTGTTTTCAAGTACTTCATGATTCACAGCACCTTATTAAAGTCTAAAACAACTGCTCCAACTATTTTACCTTATATGTTTACTCTAGTGCTGTGTTTACCAAAGAGAGGTCATTTATAGATAAAAGGTTTTCACTTTTGTAATTATGTTTAAAATTCCCATAAATTATTTCTGGCTAAGTATTTGCATTTAAAAAAAATAACCAGAACTAATAAAACAAAGCCATGTTTTTGTTAAAAAATTTTTTTTACTGTAGTCATGTTGAATTCATGAATGTGGCTATTTTTTAACCACCAGTAAGTTTTCATTATCTTCGGATCTCTGAATAACATGACAAGCTGCTTTTTATTATTATTATTATTAAATTTCAGAAAGAGAAATAGCTCTGGTGAGGGAATTACTGGTTACTGACACTCTAATGTAAATGAGAACGGAATCTAAAAACAATAAATGCAACTACAAACTGTTAAAACATGTAACTTATTTCTTTATAAAAAAATACAAATAAGTTAATGTTGACAAGTAGGATTTGTTATATAAGATAGAACACCAGCTGCTGTTATGGTAAAGTACTTTACAGTTAAACCTTGGATTGCAAGCACAGTATATGTGCACACGGATGTTGACTATCTGAGTGAAGCACGTGCACTGAGACCAAAGCATGGGAGATGATTACCCACAATTCTGCTTGTATTTCAAAACCTCGCACATTTACCGAGTTAAAATTAATTTACAATTTTTGCTCGTCTTGCAAAACACTTGCAGATAAAGGTACTCGACATCCAAGGTTCAAGTGTACTTAAGGGGTTCCTTTAACTTCCATTTGTCCTTACAGTTGTAAACAACAACTGTAACTCCTTGTAAATATTTCCTTTGATTAATGTCTCTCTCTCTCTCTCCTGCAGGTTAATGACATTTCCTGGAGTGACTTTAAGGCTGATGCAGCAGAAGGTTAAGATTTACCATGGAACTTCACAGTTAATCCAGTCTAATTAACTTTCACTTGTGTTTAAGGTTAAATCTATACTCTATTGACCAACCACTGTGTTAATCCACTGAAAGAGGAAACTGAGCAACTGACAAAGTAGAGTGTTTTATGGGTTTCATTTTAGGAGTAATAAAAAGTGTAAAAGATTCATCATTGTTTTAGAGTTCACTTATAACAGTTGTATGGACATATTTTCTACATTAAGATAAACCTGCCTTTGCAATACCAAAAAACATATAGGTCATAACAACCTATAGGTCCTTAATTAATTTTTTTCCCTCTCTAGACCACCACATAGGATTTATTATTACTGATGATGTGATTAAAATTGAAATCTTCAGCGTTATTTCAGCGGGGCATAACCAAAAGATATTGCATTAATCATTTAGGAATAACACACATTTTTTGCAAAGTGCATTAATTCAGGGCAAGTCCATTTTCGTAAGTTTAAAAGTAACTGGACAAGCGAACATCATGGTAAGTATTAGGATTGCTTTAATAAGAGAATAACTTAGAATAACTAAGAAACAGCCACAACTGGGGATCAACCTGCTTATTAGTCAATTACTAGATGGCCGTAATTTCTAAATGCTTACTCAAATATTGTTTGTTAAACCCCACGAAATAAAAGGTGAAAATGGACGAGTGGAAAGATCTAACTTTGACAAAGGTAAATTGTGATGGCTAGACACCTGGGTCAGAGCAACTCCAAAACTTCAGGCCTTATGGGGTGTTCCCAATATGAAGTGTTTAGTACCTTCCAAAAATGATCCAAGGGAAGTCAACCAGTAAACCAGCGACAGGGTCATGGGTGCCCAAGCTAGCCTGTGTGATCCACAGGCTACAGAAAAGCTACAGTAACACACATTATTGAAAAGGAAAATCAGAACACACGGTGCATCGCACCTTGCTGGGTATTGGACTGCGTACTTACAGACTGGTCAGAGTGCCCATGTCCACTTTGGTGCCTTTCAGCAAATTAGTGCACTCTCCTATTGAAATTGATTTAATTTAATTATACCCTCACTAATGAGTTACTAATTTACATATTAGTTTTTTCTTTATTAGTAACACATGTATGTGGCTAATTTAGAAGTTTAAAGCAGCAGTTATTTTTTTTTTAATCCTGTGTCTGAGAAATCCTCAAAGGAATCTTTGATTTAAGACACAAAGGGAGGCCTGCTGTGTCTGATCTGATTTAAAACACCTGATGTGAAGTTGCGGTCATGTCTCATTATGTATGATGAATTGAATAGGCTTGTGTCCTTGAAGTTAAACTGAAGTAATCTTACAGTCCTGCTGTTACATTACATTTTCATCATAATCATTTATTATAATACGTGTGTATTTTATCTTATTGACCAATTTATTGGAGGTTTTCTCCCTGGCCGTGACAAGAATGGACACTTAGTAGTCAACTGTAGACGGTAATATTCTCACCACATTGACACACTGCATAAAGACAGCACTAGCAGATTTTCATAACTCAACAGGTCAAAGCTGTTTTGGTGACACAAGGGGCACTGGAAAAAAAATTTGCAGGTAATTTCTGTTGTTAGTTTTGAAGCCCCCTTTTGTCTGAAATAATTAAAGAAAATTATTAAAGTTAATTAAAAATGGTTCTGGATTTAGACGTTTGTGCATATGTATATATAGGTTCATGTTTTGTACACAGTTTGTAATAATAAAATTTATAATAATAATAATATATTTTTATTCTATTTATTGTTGTGGAGAGTTATTAAAGCTAACTTTGTTTTTCTTCCTACAGAATGATTGATTAGTACCAGACGCATCAATATAAAATAGCTGCACTATTAATAATTCACTTAATCACAATAGGAAATTAGTAAAGCACTTGTATAAGCATGTTTAAGCTACAGAGAAGTTGTAATACCCCACTGAGTGGTGTGTGTGTGTGTGTGTGTTTGAGGTTAACCTCCTTTTTTTTTTTTTTTTTTTTAGGCCATTTTGTGTTTTTCAACATCAGTGATTTGTTTGTTAGATTTATTCTAGATTATGATATGGGTGTTGTTTTCTTTCCCTTTTCCTACCATTTCTTAAAACTGAACTCCAGAACTATTTTTATATGCTTTTATCATGAATCATGTGTTTATATGTGAGTTGATGATGGATAATAATAAATATGTTTTGTCTTATAAGAAGTGAGTCAGGTGTAATTAGGGGATAGATCAGTGAAACTGCTTATTTACCCAGCAGGCATTAAAACGAACTGGCAGAGGCCCAGGCACTGATGTGTACTGATGGGTATTGTGGTTTCTTCGCTCTTCCAGTCACTCTCTCGGATGTTATCGCTTGTGTTTTCACTTCCCTTTTTATCATACCCAGCACTTCAAGTAGTGGTTTTAGCACAGAAGAACTTGGGTATTTTTTTTTTAATCTCTTTCTTTCTCTCTCTCCCTGTTTCCATCGCTCTTGCTCTCTGTCATCTTTCACTTTTCATAATCAGTTTTATTTCACAAAGTAAGATGAAGACTGTGGATTCCGTTAAATACTCACATATTCTGTAGAATCTGACTATCCTGACTCTGATAGTGACATCATTATTTATGATAGTTTTCATGCAGATTATAGCATATATACAGTACATGTATAATGGGCTGTGAAATGCCTGTTTGTGTTTTTACAAATCAAACAATACACACTTATTAACACTTTTTCCTATCTTAAGACAGAGTGATTATATTCTGGTGTTTGTGGTTACGGGTTAGGGTTACAGTTCTGCATTTGTGTATTCACTTTTCAAAAAAGACACCTTTGCTCACAACTTCAGGAATTTTGGAAAAAAAGCTTCTTTGTGTACTGCTAAAAGGGTGTGTGTGTGTGTGTGTACAGTATTTGAAGTGAATTATACCAGCAGACACAGACAGATTTTGATTTTAGTCACCTCACTCACTCACAGTCACATGCTAATGCAAATGTGTGATGAGAACAATCAATGGCTGACACATATTGGTGATCTCAACTGAACCTTGGCTGAAAGGTAAATTAAGGTAATGTAATGGTAATGAGTCGCTTAATCAGACAGGTGTTGAGACATATTTTTGCTCGTCACTGTCCAGTTATGCACATTATCATGAACTATTAAAATGAGATGACAGCACTGGTCTAGACAAAAGTGCTTGGATTTGTCATGTTTTTTCAGGTAACTTTGCTGAATAAGCATCACCCTACAGTGGAATGAAAAAAACATGATTAAGAGCACTTTACCAAATATCATACTATGGTTAGAAAAGTTGTCTTGAATTAAAGTAGTATTAGCCATTACGCTTGAGGGATAAACTGTAATTAGGTGAATCAGACACGCTACCACAGTTACTCATGCGAGATTTTATTTGCATTTAAAGCACTGGTTTTGTAGTGCAAGTCTGGGCATGAGCAGCTGCTTCTTGTTGCTCTTGGAATGTACACTGAGTCCTGATGAACTGGCAATGCTCAAAAGTGACTCAAAACAAGCTGACAATGTGATGCAGAGTTCTATTGTCTTAACTAGACCTGAAATTTTATGGTTTATTTCTGGCACTTACAGACTCTTTTTAGGACAGTTGGAACTCAAAGTTTGGAGTTCTATACTACTGATCAAATGCTTAAAGTTAGGATACCTTTTACTGGGAGAGAGTGTTCTGTGTGATGCTAAGTCTAGCATTTGACTATTATTTTTGTGTTGCTTTAGGAAAACTACGGCCAGAAGGGTGTGAGTTCTGATCCTGGTTGCCTTTAACTATAATTGTTGGGCCCTTGAACAAGACCTTAACCCTTCTTTACCTTATAGTTCTAGATAATTGCCAAACTAATAAATATATGGCGGCACGGTAGTGTAGTGATTAGCACTGCCACCTTGCACCTCCAGGATCCGGGTTCGATTCCCTGCATGTTCTCTCCATGCTTGGTGGGTTTCCTCCAGTTTCCTCCCATAGTCCAAAGACATGCAGATTAGGCTAATTGGCATTCCAAAATTGCCCAGTGTGTGTGTGTGTGTATGTGTGTGTGTGCCTGTGCCTGCCCTGTGATGGATTGGCACCCTGTCCAAGGTGTACACTGTCTCATGCCCTAAGCTTCCTGGGATAGGCTCCAGGCCCCGCGACCCTAAATACAGGATAAAGCAGTATCGACAATGAGTGAGTAAAAATATACACTTTAAAATATAAAAATTTTGGCCCAGTTCAAGGTGACTGAAATTATTTTGTAGATTATAGCTCAGTGGTAAAGATGGATCAGAAGGTCACAAGTTCAAGCCCCAGCACTGTAAATCTACCATTGTTGTGTCCTTGAGCAAGGCTCAGGTTAAGGCTCTGGATTAGTGATCAGAAGATTGGTGGTTCAAACCCCAGCTGTACCAAGATGCCACTGTTGGGACCTTGAGCAAGGCCCTTAACCTTCTTTACGCCAGGGTGCCAATTTGTGGCATTTCACCCCAGCTGCCTTACAAGCTGAGATACTGTATGCAATGAAAGAACTTCACTGTTTTGTAATATATATTTGACAAATAAAGGCTTCTTGTCCCTCAACTTCTCCGATGTATAATGAGATCAATGTAAGTCGCTCTGGATAAGGGTGTCAGCCAAATGCCATAAATGTTTATTCATTTTCATTTTAAGTAGGTGCATCTCCACCTTTACTTAAAAAAAAAAAAAAACATGAGTTTTTAGTGATACAATAGCAAGATACACTGATCAGCCTTAACATTATGACCACCTGACTAATATTAAGTAGGCCCCCCTTTTGCCACCATCTGACACCTTTCTATCACAACTAGCATTAACCTTTTCATTAATTTGATCTACACTGCTATATGATCGGACTACATGCACCAGCCTTTACTTCCCATGTGCGTCAGTGAGCCTTGGCCACCCATGAGACTTTCGCCAGTTTACCGGTTTTCCTTCCTTGGAGCACTTTTGGTATGTCCTGACCACTGCAGACTGGGAACATCCCACAAGACCTGCAGTTTTAGACAATTTTTTCTTTGACCAAGTCCTCTAGCCATTAAAATGTGGCTCTTATCAAAGTTGCTTAAGTCCTTTACGCTTGCCCATTTTTTCTGCATTCAGCACATCAACTTCAGGAAAAAATGTTCACTTGCTCCCTAATACTGTATATCCCACCCACTTCCAGGCGTAAAGAGATATTGAATTTATAGCTGCTGTACTGTTTGTTTCCAATAGAAGAGCTACTGTAGCTTAAATTGAGGAAAAGGTTAATGCTGGTTCCAATATAAGAGATTGACACCAATATAAGGCGTCAGAACACACAGGATATTACTGTTTTGGTGGCAAAGTGGGGACCTACTCAATATTGGTCAGGTGGTCTTAATGTTATGGCTGGTCTAAGTATGTCAGGTTTGCTTAACTAATTGCAGAAGCATGATAGACAGATTTATTGTTTAATTGTTAATGTGGTTATCTCAATGTAATTATTTTAACAAATAATAATAAAACAATTTTGAAAAAAAGAGAGAGGTGCACGCGCATTTAATATTTATTTCAATGTAACACTACACCGGTGTCCAGTCAAATAATTCCTATTATATAAATATAATTGCGTCATAATCTATTATAATAGTTGAAAAATCTATTGACCCATACTACACTTATATCTTAAGTATTGTTTTCTCTGTCGCGGCGAATGAAAGTCCTCTTCCACGGTTTGTTTGGAAAACGGAAATCCGCCGCGTATTCCCTCCGAAATTACACAACGCCGTTCAAATGAAGTCAAATTGTTTGCTCTCAGCTCTTTTCACTTTTAAAGCAGGAGCTGTATTTAAGCTGCGATTTGGACCGAGATTTTACATCAAAGCGAGAAAGGAGTCCTGACCTCTTATTAGGGTAAGGAAAAACAGGCGCACTTGATAATATTAATAATACAAATAATAAAAACTGTGTTTGTTGTAGCGCGTTTCATATAGATTTTGTAGTGCTAATAATTCGCAGGTAAAACCATCAAAAATACTGTATATATTTTTTTAATAATGTTTTTAAATTAAGCCGATTTTCTTGAATAAGTTAAATAAAACAGGTGCAAATGGAAATTGCTTTTGTTTTCACCTGGTCAGAAATTCTCTAATATGAATTATTATTATTATTATTATTATTATTATTTGCTGTTTTTTTGTGTCTAATAAGAGCAATCAGTATCTTCATTTTGTATTGGAGTACAATAATGGTAATTGGAATGTAGAGGATTGCTCATAATGAATGACTCATAAAATCTAGGTAATTCTTACTCAGGGCTGCTCTCTAATCTTTATTCTCTCCATCTCAGATTATTTATTCTCAGGGAAAATCTGAAGGATGGCAGCTCTTCATGCTTTGACCTGGCTGTGCACTGTGATCATCTGCATATCACATGTTTGCTCAATGCCTACAACCTGCAGGCTTCAGAAGAGACTGGTGGAGAAATGCCACAGTGATCTGGAGAAGATGGTGAGCAACACATTAATTCTGATGCACATCCTGTATACAGACATGCAAGAAGTAAATAGACATTCAGGCAGGTTGTTTTAATGTTATATGGTTATAGTAAATTATGTAGCCTGTAGGTGTTTCTTAGGCTTCTTCTTGCACAAGATGAAAATGAGATTCTGAAGACATTTCAGCACATTTGTTTTTTGTTTTGTACCAGGGAGGGAGATTTCCTTTGCGCTGCCTAGAAGACAGTGTTCTTGTCCCATTTCCCAAGGGCGCATTTGAGTTCAGCACGTCCCAACAGGTAAAAATTGATTCCATTTTATTTGTGTAATGCTTAAACAAATCACACTTTTTTTGTGCAGGTTTTTTTTCCCCATTCCTGCATTTGTTCAGTTGGGTAAGAGAGTCCAGGATTAACTTCTTTTATCAGTGTGCTTTTCACCATACATTTCAGCTTAATCTCTTCATCTCTTGTAAAGATAACTGTGATGTCTGCATGTTGATTGATCTAAATACTGTGTTGATTCGATGTGACTCCAAAAACAGGGAAGACAGTTGTAGTTTAAAAAGTAACCCAAGTTGAATTGTAGAATTTTTTTATTTAATGAGATATTTTTCTTGGCTTTTACTTGTTGGCGACAGGAATTACATACTGAACACTGAATAACAATATTGTCAGTATCAGCAAGTATTTTAAAAGCATTCTGGGTAATGTTGGAAACTATTATCCGAAGTGAAAATAGAACATAGTCCTTTGAACTTAAAATGGTCATTTTGGACATCCATTACAAGATACATCTTTTAAGCCACTCTTAATGATTACCTGTTAATAATAAAGATTATTGTGCCATTATTCTGGATGTAATTCTTTCTTATTTATCTATCAATTTGTAGGACTTTAGTTTTTAGTATTTACATGAGCTTTATAAACTTGCTGCTGCAGCAACCTGTAGGCCGCAATTACTCAATAATCTGCTTGTTATAACATATACTGTATATTGTTACTTTTTTTCCCCCTCCCAAACAGGCCGTTGCTCTGGAAAAGACTATCTACTTAACCTTGACCTACATCTCCTCCTTGTTTGATGAAGATGTTTTTCCTGATAACTGGAAAAATGTTGAGGACTTTCAGAACATCATTTACCGCCAGATTGAGGAGAATCAGTGTGTAAGTCAAACAGCTATAAGATGCAATAGCTAGCAAAGAAAAAAAAAATTCATCTCAGTGTCACAACACCTAATTTTTAAGACATTTACATGCTGAATTCATTTAATACATATCTGTTTTAATGAAATTAGTTTGTTTTTTATTTTAGATTATGAAAAAAACTCTAGACTCACAGGAGGACTTTCTCAAGCGTGAAAAGGCACTCAAGGAGTATTTTGACAAAATATCAGCAGTTTTGAAAGAAAAGGTAACAATTAACTTATAAACTGATAACATTCCGGTTAGATGCTATCCCATAAAAATAATTTTTATTATAGTATACTGGCTAAAAAAAAATTTCTCTGTTGGTTTTCTCTTCAGAATTTTCAGGGTTGTGGTTGGGAATTTGTCCGAAAAGAGATCCAAATAACTCTACAATTCATACTGAACAAAGATTTGAACGGAGTTCTCTTTTCCAGCCGGGGCTGATCTTCCAGAGTTCTGTTCTATATAATATTTAATATCTGCATATACAATATGGTTCTAGTAAGGATCACAGCCTGTTTATTTATTTATTTATTTATTTATTTATTTGTGTTTCTGGTTGTATTCTTGTATGTGACAGTTGTTGAATAAATTTAAACTCATTCAAATGCAAAAAGAGCTTTTCTTGTCATTCCATCCATTATGCTGTCGATTATACTACACACTATGTTAGGACACTTGTTGTGTTCTCTGAAGAACCTTTCTAGTGGCACAAAAAAGAACCTTAAGTCAAGACACAACCTGTAAATTTTTCAAAAGATTATATATTACAATAGTTTTTGCCATTGGATTGCATATATTCTTATTAAAAAAAAAATTGTTTTGGACTTTTTTCTAAACTTCTATTTAGATATACAACTTAGGCTTTAGGGTGGCATGGTGGCTTAGTGGCCCAGGCCCCGTGACCCTGTATACAGGATAAAGCAGTATAGACGATGAGTGAGTGAATGAGTGAGTGAGTTAAATTTTACAATTCAATTTAGGTTAGACTTCATACCAAAATGGCATTAAATCCTACTTATAGCACTGTAAAATATATACTGTATTATTTTTTTTATCATACAGTGCTATAAAAGTGGATTTAAAACCACTTTTTTTGGTATGAAATCTAACCTAAATCCAACGATCACCTACTGTACTGTAATATCCTTGTAATGATTGAAATGAACACATAAAATGGCACAAATCATGTAGTAATTTAGTTTATGGTTTTGAACAATTTTTATTAATTTAATTTCTACATTAGGTTTGTTTTGTTGTTAGCACTGTTACCTTTCACCTTCAAAGCTGGAGGTTTAAGTCTCACGGTAGTCTCAATGAGTGCAATCCCGTACAACCAATAACGTTGCCACCGTATTTTTTACGGTAAAGTTCTGTCAACCACAGCTGCCAGTTTTTTACCGTAAAATTTACGGTTTATTTTTGTACAAACTAGGTTTATTTACATTTCTCAATTGCCCCTAGTGTGTGAATGGGTGTGTGAGTTTGGGGGTGTCTGAGATAGACTCCATGGCCCTGACATCCCTGTGAGCAATAGGGATAATGGATGCATGGATGGATTTCTATATTATAGAGGTTTTATTAGGGTTTTAAAGCACAGTGATATGTGCTAAATGTATGTATACCTCTGATTGTTGTACCCTTTTATGTTGTTCACATACTTTATATATTTACTTTAAATATTTGTAATATATTGTACTGTGTTAAATTCAAATGTATCATATTATTTAAAACACATGTCATACACAATCTTTGTTCTAATTAAATAAACAAATAAGTTAAACACACAAACAAATAAATAGAACATAACATCTACAAAATTGGCATCAGTTTGCATCAGGACACTCTGGCTTTTGCTTTTAATTTCCTGCTCTCCAGAAGAGTTTGAAACTTCTCAAGGCCATTCTGAAGCATTGTTCTAACCATCTTCCAGCTCTATAATCTGAACACCATATCATTTCCACATGCACTCTGAGTGTGAGATTGTGTTTTTTCTCCGTTCTGTGCTGACCTTCTTTTTCATTCACTCCCCCAGTTTTTGAAAAAAAAAATTACCTTAGTGTAGTAATGCTGCTGTCTTTTTTCCATCACTGCTTCCATACCTCTTTGTTTACCTGCAAATGATTATCAGAGATAATGATGTAAACTTTGTAAGATCTTTCGCACGGATGGCAATTCAATTCAATTTTACTTGTATAGCACTTTTAACAATTGACATTGTCGCAAAGCAGCTTTACACAATAAAAAGAATTATTTAAGTTCGTGTGAGATGTGAACATGTATGAATCAAAATGATAAGACTGTCCCTGATGAGCAAGCCGAGGACGACGGCAACAGTGGCAAGGAAAACCTCCTTGAAGTGGATAATATGAAGAAACCTTGAGAGAAACCAAACTCAACAGGGAACCCATCCTCATCTGGGTGAAACGGATAGCTAGGATTGGTCTGCATCATGCTGTGTGAGACTGGAAGTTCAGTATAACAGGAGATATGTTTAAGTTAAAATTGAGTACAGTTCGTTATTGGAGGCACAGGTAGACTGTAGGAAACTCCAGTCCTGAAGTCACAGGTCCTCAGAGAACAGCTGTCTGCATCAGCTGAGGACAGGACCGTCTTCGTGGAAATGTGGAACCATCCTCAGTCACCACACGCATCCCAGGCAGACCACACCAGATCTGCTCCTTTTAATACTCTACGTCCACGAGTCCCCCAGATCTGCTCCTAAGGCAAATCTATTTACAAAAATGCATGGCTGAATAAATAGGTTTTTAGCCTAGACTTAAACCATGAGACTGTGTCTGAGTCCCAAACATTAATTGAAAGAATATTCCATAAATTTGAGGCTTTGTAAGAAAAAGCTCTGCCCCCTGCTGTAGTTTTCATAATACGTGGTACTGACAAGCAGCCTGCATCCTTTGATCGAAGTAGGCGTGGCGGATCGTAAGACACTAGAAGTTCACTCAGATAATGTGGCGCGAGACCATTTAATGCTTTATATGTCAAGAGTAGTACTTTAAAATCGATGCCAAATTTCACAGGAAGCCAATGCAGTGTGGATAAGATAGGGGTGATGTTCTCATATCTTCTGGTTCTAATGAGGACTCTCGCTGCTGCATTCTGGACTAACTGAAGCTTGTTTATGCACCTAGTTGAACAACAAGACAGTAAGGTGTTACAATAGTCCAACCTAGAGGTGGTAAAAGCATGAACTAGTTTTTCTGCATCGTTTAGTGACAATATATTTCTGATCTTGGCAATATTTCTGAGGTGAAAGAATGCTATCCTGGTAATTTTATCTACATGTGCTTCAAATGAAAGACTGGGATCTATAATCACACTGAGGTCTTTAACTTTTGCACTTGATGGAACAGAAAGGCCATTTAAAGGTACAGTGCAATCAGAAAGCTTACTTCTAGCTGCTTGTGGTCCAATGACTAGAACTTCTGTCTTATCAGGATTAAGCAGAAGGAAGTTAATTAACATCCAATCTCTTATGTCCTGCACACA
>JAQMYJ010000023.1:33511889-33548113 GCA_030014305.1 Clarias laeviceps | reverse complement strand
GTGGATATGGAGTCAGGAATAACAAAGTTTGTTGAAGCCAAAGCTTGCAAGGCCAGATTTTAGTGTCTTGGCCTACAGTATTTACCCCAGCCATGCACACAATAAGACTAATTATTTTAAATATTTTTAATAAACATTATTTTCATATTATTCTTAATCCAACACCCCAATATTCATATGTTTTTCCCACCCACTAAATCTCATTTGATCAAGGAAGAATCAAAAAAGCTATTTTAAAAAGTAAATAATAATGAATTTTTTTTTAAAAAGGGAGAAAGAATAAAAGCTAGAGAAATACTGTGCCAAAAGGGGAGAAGGAAAGACATGAAAATAACATTTGAGAAGGAGAAAGCAAAAAGGAGAGAGAGAGAGAGAGGCTGAATGAGCCCCGTCTGACTGTGGAGACGGGCAGACACAGGACAACCTGGTTGCCCAGAGAGCAGAGACTGTGTGCTCAGTGTACGAACGGTGAGGTCGAGACGGAGATGCACTTCCTTCTTTACTGCAAAAAATATCAACATATAAGGAACACCTTCACTGAGATCATCACTCACAAAATCCCAAATTCTTCCAAATTAACAGAAGGTGAAAAAATGAGAATAATTTTAGGAGAAGGCCGCACTGCTACCCTCGCTGCAAAATTTATGTCCGAGTGTAAGAACCTGAGAGACAGTGAGACACAGCGCAATCTGAATGTTCCTAACTAACTAAAAATAATAATAATAATTGTATATCACTACTGTTCAAATTAGTGATATACTATTATTATTATTATTATTATTATTATTACAGCTCGTACCCATGGACCAAAATCTAAACGACTTGTCTGTAAAAGATAAAAAACGGATTCATTTTAGGGTTTCAATTTTAGCTTTTAAACAATAACAAATGTTTTAAAGTATTTTTTTTTCTTGTTAAACCGAATGCAACGGTTCCGCCAGTAAAAACCAACAACATAGATAGAGTTCTTTCCTAAGGGAAAAACGCACAAATGGTATAAAGCCACTATGTACTGTTAACGAGCTCGGAGCGATAGCGACATGCAGGCAATCGTTGACTGCAATCTTGTTGTTGTTGTTGTTGTTGTCATCACAAATTAGTTCAGCTCTTTGATTTCATTTTATTTCCACCAAATATGTAAACGAAACAGGATGTTTCACGAACAATACACATTTTGTATTCACTTTTATTTAATACTGAAATTAAGTCATTAAAGTCATTCTAGGAATTTACTATTTTGCCTGAAACGCACAGATTTGTTTAGGGTATACTTGCACCACTAGATTATCCTGTTAGGGAAAGCTATGTGGTTAGTTCATTTTTCCTCGAAAATGGGCGTACTGTGCGCTTTCGATTATTGACGAAACTTTAGTCATCTTGCAACGAAACGAGAAGTGTGACTTGCAAAACCAAGATCACTAATATTATTCGTTTTATTTATACAATATGTCTAAAAATGCTACACATATGCAACATTTATTTGTATCCACGTTTGGATGAAAGTAAGTATTAAATTAATTTAGAATTATTCGATTTAAGCCTTTTTGATTTAGTATTAATATCCCTACCCGGTAAATCCCTAAAAATTAATAGTAATTGGCCGTGTATCTAGGAGAGGTCCGTTTATTCAGCCGATGTGGTTTATTTATATCAATTTCCCACAAGGTTAATACTTTTTTTTAAGGTTTTTACAAGGTTAGTAATTTTACGGTTTTCTATAAAACAACACTCGTGGCTACATGCTTACAGTTTTAAAAGACTTTTAATGATGTAGAAAAAAATACAATGGTTATAAATTGTGGTAAAAGAAAAATAAGTTAACATAAATAGAATCATCATCTTTAACAACAATAATAATAATAATAATAACTTGACAAAATTATATAGCCTATATAGTGTGTTAAAAATAATTTAAAGGTTACACGCATTCATCCATTCATTCCGAGAGAGAGAGAGAGAGAGAGAGAGAGAGAGAGAGATTAAGAAAGTGATTAACAGTAAGCATTAACAGATTGCGTTTGATGATTTTTTTGTGAATCTGGTGAACCTGCGCATGACCCATATAATCACAGTGCGCGCGCTTTCCCACGCGCACGAGCTGAAACTCTGCGGGAAGAATAAACCACAAAATAGATAAAATCAACATGATGAAAATGACGAGTGAAATCACAACTTCTGAATTACAGTCACAGTGACACTCACCTTTTCTGACAAATATCTATCAAGCTCACTCCAGAACTCATTCCAGTTTCTCACTTCAGCGTCAGCAGAGCTGGCAGCCGGAATCTGGAACAAAAACAAATAATTCACCATGCACCATTTTCGAACACAAATTATGTATCACTTTTAATACGCAAATTCAAAGAGCACATGTGACTCATATAAAGCGTTCTTGGACTACATAACACAGAATCATGAGATACGACAGGTTTATAAAAGCTTACGCATGCTGTGTAGCATTGTGTCTGGTGTCTGAGGAACTCCTGTAACTGCTGCAGCTCACTGGCCTTCCACTCTGTGGACGCGTTCATCAAGAGCCCTGCGAGATTCCGAAATGACATTTCCAGTACCAGGAGTTTGCTCTCCTCCTGTTCACGACAAGAAAACAAAACAAACAAAATGAATTACCTATTTAAAGGATTTAATCAGCTAACTAATTAATAAATAAAGATTTTGAAAACAAGTAGCCTAATTAAAAAATATTTAACCATGACGAAAAGTAATAAAACCTTTTTTTCCCATTATAGTTATAGCTAAATTTCTATAATTCCATTTTTTTTTCAGTCTAAACGTTCAAAAGCAAAAACTTTTTAATAAGTTTGCTATCCATACTTCCCCTCATTTGTTAACATTTAGTGAGATACATGTAACCTGTGTAACATCGTCCTGTTTAGTGTTATAAAATAATAGATTTTTTTTTATATTGCTCACATGTTTCGGGACGTTTGGACTTTGGATCTTCATGCTTTCCGCTTCGGTTTTACATCTCACTGGACGCATTTCCCCCTGTGGAGAAAACCATACAAAAGTAAGTACAAATATTATTTTATGTTGTTGATATTTATGTTCGCTCTTATTCAGAAATTTATTAAAACATTTATTCAGCTTATTATTCAACTTATTTAGAATATTAATCATAATTCATTATTTTTCATGAGTAATGAATGAATATTACAATCAACATACACACACACACACACACACAGGGGACTTGTATGAACTCTTACCAGGTTGCATAGATTGTGGACGATATTTTGTGTCCTTTTAATCCCCTGATTTTCGGAGCATTGTGCAAACACGGCAGGGCAAAAAAGAAGCCACAGAAATACGGATCGCAGAGTAATAATCATCCTGTCTGCTTTGATCATGTATTCTCACCAAGAACTCAGATGTAGACTGAACAGAGAAGTTACCTGCACACGGCTTTATATTCTCTAAGCAATGAGCGACATTTGCATGGCGCGAGGAGAAAGTGGGAAAACCCATCTAATAGTGAAAATGGGAATTCTAGCAGGGACTGTGAGTTGTGCAGTGACTTCATCTAGTCTGTTGTATGTCATGTTACAAGGAACAGTTAAATGGTCTTTTAAAGTTATAATGGGGTTTGTTGGAGTGGGGCTTTTTATTTACTTTTTTGTTTGCTTGTTTTTTTTTTGTTTTTTTTTTGTTATTTGCTTTCAGTAATGTCTGTGGTGTTTTATGTATATGTCTCTGTGCTCTTAATCGCCTAATTGGCAGATGGACGTATATTTTTCCAGAAAACTTTGGCCGAAATGCCATTCTTGGACGATGATGCAAGAAAAGGTGAGTCAGGTATAGGGGTTGAGCTTAATACGTAAATGTCTTTCATTTTCGAAAAAACAATGGTAGAACCGCAAACACGACGCACCTTTCACTGCATCATTGTTCAAAAACATGGTTGAAATCAGGTCAGTAGGCACAGGTAATTTTTCTTATCAGCGTTTGTATTTTTAGCCTGATAAGAATTTAGCTTTTTACTTTTCTGTCCCCTAACAGTTGAACATCTTTAAATGCGGGAGCATGAACAGAATCCTGTGCTTATCATTGAAATCACAATAGTTTAACGCGCTTTTCAGATGAATTTTGAATTTCACGTTTATGTCTGATTGAGGGACTAAACAAAATACAGTCCATGATAAAGAATAAAGCTTTAGTGCTTTTTATTTAGAGCTACAACCTAACTATTTAACTATGATACAGTATTCACCTTTGGTTCATCACTTGCTTGTGGAATGCGCCCTATTAGTGCCTCATTAGCGTTATCCCTGCGCGATCATGCTGCTGTTCAAAACACTTTGTTGAGTTTTGGGGAAATTTGGAAACACTCTATATTTTCCCCTCACATTTCGGCCCACTGTTCGGCCCATTTCTTGCTAATTTTCTCTCTCTCTCTCTCTTTCTCACTCGCACCCACACACCCATACACGCTCTTACGCGCGCGCGCACGCACGCGTACACACATATACATTGTTCATTAATTTTCTCTAACGCTCATCCTGTGCAGGGTGGCGAGAAGCTTGGACGGGGTTCCAGTCCATCGCAGGGCACACAATCACTCTGGGCAATTAGTCTAATCTGCCGGTACATTTAATATGTAGATATTGCTTTCTGGGCATAATCCGTGTCCTTGCTATCTATATATCTATCTATCTATCTATTGTCAAGTCTGTATTTTTTGTTTCATTATTTCTAATAATGTGATCTTTGGAAAAATTTACACATTTTCCTCTCACTCCAAAGAAAAGAAATAGCTAAATTATTTTAATGCATCGTTACTATTCGACAGTTATAACTTAATGTCATAAGACATAACATATATTTAATTAAATGTAAGCTTTATTACATTTATTAAGGTTTAATTTATTTTTAAACAAGTGGAAGTTGAAATCAGTGAAACAGGAGTAAATAAAATGCATTATGTTATAAAACGTGTTTTTAAAGAAGCAAACTGGTGGGAGTTTAGACCATTGTGCTCAATAATATTAATTGTAACAGAATTTTTATCATGTTATGTTGTGATAAAAATTTGTATTGCAGAGTTTGCGTACTAGGCATGCAACTTTGGAAACATATTTTGTGCAAAAATAACCCCTTTATGAATATAGCTCAAAAATGGTGAGTAAATGGTGGACGCAAACACACTGATTCAACTGAGAAAGCATTTATTAGTGATATGATGATTATAATTCTGCACCATAAACAAACAAGCAAATAAATAAATAAATAAATAAATAAATAAATAAATATTGTGTATAATACCATTAAATACATATCACAACTATTAATTAAACATGACTGTAGGTATTAACTGGAGGTATATACTGGAGATTGTGTAGTGGATCTGTGGTAGAACCTGCGCATCACCTGTAGAATCACAGTGCGCGCGCTTTCCCATGCGCAAGAGCTGAAACTCTGCGGGAAGATGAAACAAAACAGTTAAAACCAACATCATGAAAATTACAAGTAAAATAGCGCTGGTGAATTATTACTACAGTGTCTCCCACCTTTTCTGACAGAAAATCATACAGATCGCTCCAAAACTTGCTCCATTTTTCCACTTCAGCGTGAGCAGACCTGGCAACCGGAACCTGGAAGAGAAACTAATCAAACATTCACCGTGAATTTTCAAACATATATTAATAAACTTAACCAACAACCGAGTTCATTATTACCTATACGGAATAGATTTAAATAGCAAATTAGTATTTTGAACTATTTAACCCCAGAATTCTGAAGCAACACTGTAAACTATTAAAAGTGAGATGAGACAGGTTTCTAAGAGCTTACACGTGCTGTGTAGCATTGAGTCTGTTGTCCCAGGAACTCCCGTAACTGCTGCAGCTCACTGGACTTCCACTCTGTGGGCGCGTTCTTCATGAAGAGCTCAGCGACATTCCGAAATGACATTTCCAACACCAGCAGTCTGATCTCCTCCTGTCCACACCAAGAAAGAACACCTTAATGAAGCGGCCTTTTAATTAATCGATCATTTGATTAATTAATTCATTGTTGATTTAACATGTTTATTTATAGATTACTAAGTGATTAAAAATAAATAAAAATATTTCCTATTCCTCCAAAGTCGAAATATTTTACAAAAATTTCCTAGACATACTTTCTCTCATTATTACTCCTCAGACCTCGGTGATCCTGTTTAGGTTTACAGTAGAATAAGAGAAAGTCTTCACATTGCCCACCTGTTTCGGGAAGAGTGGTCTTTGGATATTCATGTTTTCCGCCTCGGTCTTACATTCCACCGGTCTCATTTCCCCCTATAGAGAAAAAAAATCAAACAACATGCAAATTCTGTTATTCGTTATTATACTAAAGAACATATGAAATGAAAATCATATATTAAGTAAGCACTAAATAGTTTAAGTAATGAATCATTATATTAATTGCCTATTATAAATTCATTTATTAAGGCCACTTTTATACAGGACGCCCTTATCTTGTACTTAGATTAAGAGTACTTAATCTGCGAGATTATTATATTTTATAACAATGCAGAAAACCGGGTCACAGGTCCGAGAACCTGTATGAAGTCTTACTAGGCTGCAGAGCTTCTTTATAATTCCGGATGTTCTTTTAGACTCTAGATCTTCGGAGCATCGTGCAAATGCACCTGGGCAAACAAGAAGGCACAGAAACACAGACTGCAGCGTAGTAACCATTCTATCTGATCGGTTCTGCTTTGGTCTGGTACTCTGAAAAAGAAGTCAGTTGTTGAGTGAACAGAGGAGTACCTGCAGATGGCTTTATATTCTCTAAACACTGAGCGCTCTTTGCATGGCACGAGCAGAGGGAACCCCCAGCTTGTGTTTCATATTAGAGGTTACTCGTTACAACCAAGATGACCTAATTTTTCTGCTTTGGTATTTTGTTTAGGTAAGGGATTTTTCTCATTTTTGTGTTGTGTTTGCACTTTTCGCCTCGCTCTGAAAATAACTGCTTTATATGCAGGTAAACGGAATTAAAGGAATGTAAAAGCAGTCCTACTGGAACTTGAACTGGATTTCCGCTTTCCAGCAGTGACGCAATGAATGGTGTGGCGCGAGGAAGATTTCACTTTCGAAAAGCCTTTCAAGTGGGGCATTACTGCTTAGCTTGGAGGCGTATTTCCTTTTGTGTTTCACGTCATTTTGTAAGTGATATTAAAAACGGCTCATTTGACTCGCTTTGGAAAAGTTTGCCTTTAGCCTCGGTTATTACACTACACTAAAGTCAAATTAGATAAATTTAACAAATAGTTTAAACTTTGATGGCACAGTGACTTCGTGATTAGCACTGTCCCTTGCACCTCCAGAGTCCGTGTTCGATTCCCGCCTTGGGTTCTTTGGCCATGAAGTTTGCATTCTCCTTCGGAGAAAGACTGCTTCGGGTTCCTCCCACCGTCCAAAGACATGCAGATTAGACTAATTGGCATTAGCCCGTAGTATGTTAATAAGAGTGTGAGTGTGTGTTTGTGTGCCCTGTAATGGATGGCCACTCCGTCCAGGGTGTACCCTGTCTCATGCCTCAAGCCTCCTGGGATAGGCTCCAGGCCCCCGCGATCCTGGGTACAGGTTACAGATGAGTTTAAACTTGTTAGTTAAAAATAGTTTCACTACATAAAGAAACTAAATATCCCATAATCATGTTTTCTGGTTAAGATATGTATCTCTGGGAATATATTTTCATAAAAACAAAAGAAAAAAATAACTTAAAAAGGGGGTCAGGGTATGTAGAAATAAATTGGGTCATTAAAGTATTCCTTACAGGGCAGCACCTGGAAATGTGATTATTAAGTCGACCTTCTTTACTGTCACACTATTGCTAGAATGTACGCCATTTGAGCACGTTAAGACCTCTAAAAAGCCCCAGACGCTAACGTCACTGATGTCGCTGAATATAATGTCACTCAGAACATCATGAGCCACTTTTCAGCATAAGTTTAACGGGCATTGTCACGGTTGGATGTGACTTTCTGGTGCGCCGGGGATGGGCTCGTCATCAAAGGTGTCGGCCTGGCTGAACCTTTTGACATATCAAAAATCCCTCAGAAATTTTGCATCTCTTATGTTTTGAGATCATATCGTCCCAGTTTGATAGTGATCGTATAAATTATACATATATATATTTATTTTTTTCAAGCCCATGGTTTAAAAATGTAATTGTCTTATAGGGATATAAACTTGGATGTAACTAAACGACAAATATGATGATTATTGTAGCATATTCCATTAAATACATTACACATTAAGAGGCAAATGTTAATATAAAAACAATATATTTTATTTTTAAAAGACACAGTTGGAAAAAATAATAATACTTGCAGCATACATAATTCTTAGTGGTGACAGACACTGACATAAATTACATGCATATAAATAACAGAAACCATTTATATGCAAACTGCAGTAATTATATTTCGAGGCTATGTTATGAAAGAAATAATAATAAAAAAAACAATCTATCTAACCATTAAACAATTAGATAATAGAAAGTTAAAGCCAAAAATCAACGCTGTCAAAATGTCATGCTGCCGTCATGCTTAAATCCATGAATAAATTATTATATTTAAGTTATAGAAAACAGAAATGTATTTTTTTTATAAAACATTTGAAAACAAATGCAATTTTAAGTTATGAAAAAAATAACCTCTTTTGCATAATTTGATTAGGTTGATCATGTTTTTCTGAGAGTTTAATCATGAAGATCTGTTTTAGTTTTGGTGGCTAGTAGATCAAGTCTTCTCAGGTGTTTCAGCACCACTCCTGCAATCTCATTCCAGCCCTCTTTACTGTAATTCTGCAAGAGTAATTGCCCATTAGAAAGCATCAATATTTTGTTTCAATAGCTAAAAGAAACAAACTGCACAATAGTGGAACTCTATTCCACTAACCAGCCGCATGTAGCTCTAGGACACTTACCGTAGTTTTAAGGTGAGAAATCAAACTTTTAAAGTGCGTTTCCATCTTTTTAGACATTCTCTTCTGTAATTTGGTGGCGGCGACATTTTTTGCCTTTAAAATAAAAATACAGTTATTCCTATTTTTATTCTTATTCTTATGCACCACTTCGTCCTGGTTAATGACGTTGACTCACACATCGCTCCAACTCCAAAATCTGACGATCCACATCAAGCAGGAAGATCTGCAGTTTATGTTGGTCGCAGTCCACCTTCTCATATTTCCCACTGTAAATCCTCATGATGCTCTTTAGAGCTCGCAGAATAAACAGTACGTGATCCTGTGGCTGTTAGCATAAGTAACATGTCGAGCACTGTCATTTTAAAAAAAGTGCATTTATCACTTTAATACTCTTTCATATTATCTCTTATTCTCTTGTACTTAGGTTACTCTAGTTAGTAACTCCTTTTTTGCTTTAGCCCCCAACACTGGCTGGCAGTCGCAGGATTTGAATTTATAATTTTCTGATTGGTTTAAAACGTTTATTGCAGTGATACTACTTGCTTATGTATTATTAATAATCATATTTTATATTGTAACTGTTGTAATACAGTCTAATTTATTTGAATTGTTTACTGTAAATATATGAATTTATCAACTGATTGGTGTATTTCTTTTAATGGCCGTAATAAAAATTTAAAACTGTTACTATGTAAAAAGTAAGCTTAATAACAACGGGACTTTACCTGTAGATGAAGTATGCGGTTGTATTGCTTGTGTGGAAACTCCGTGCTGAGTTTGTCATGACCATGCACCGAGAATTTGCACTAAAGCAATTATAATGAAATGAAATTAAACGAAACAATGTTAATTAAATCAAATATACCGATTATACAAATCACCTTAGAGTGATGCTTTATATGACATACTGTGCTGAAGTCAGTTAGCAACAAATAAACACAAGTAATTGACTGTAACAGTAGAACACTTCAAGACTGCTGCTTTTAATAACAGTTTGCATTTCTGTCGTAACTCACCGACTGTTCAAGATGATTAATAGAGCTTTTGCTTAAAACCTGGAAGTTGCTAAGTGATGCTTTGTTCTGCGTCTTCATCCATGTGCATCCCGTTGCACAGTTCCAGCAGGTAAACGCTAGCAAAACACAATTCCGCACATTTAACCCTGCCATTATACTGAACCAAGCAAATCAATAAATAATCTATCGAACGTTCCGTGCAATGTAGCGAGGACTGGTTTTATTTTTTTTCTTTTATAGGAGACCTACTGAAAAGTTAAAAAGGCGAAGCGCTTTCCCAACTCTTTCACATTCAAGCAGGCATCGAAAGGTTAAGCGCATTTGCATTCTTTAGAAATTAGATTTACTTTCTTTTTTAGCACGTTCCCGTGTCAATCATGTCTATAGGCTGAACCCGAGGGGTGATTCCAATGTGATACCGTGGAACTATGAGAGTTAATACGACAGGAGATCCCATGCTGTTACTGGAATCAAATCTAATACCGGATCAGATCGAATTTGGGACAATTACACATTTAAATCATCAATCCTGAGTGGGCACCTTTGTTCCCCAAAAATAATAAACTCTATATTTTTGTGTCCTTGGTGTGGTGCCCTCTACATGTTTTCTATATTTATTCTGTATCTTTTACTTGAATGAAGTGTAGGGCGTTCGAATAGTATCATTACATCACTTGTACTAAAGAAGAAATGTACTCACCCAATAGAAGCACCTATCAAGAATTTTTTTAGATAATGAAAACATAACGTTTTCCCCTAAAGTAGCAAAGTTGCTAATATTTTATATGAGAATCATAAATAATGATAAAACAACCAGACACGTCCAAATGCTACAATGTACTGTATGCTCAAACATTGTAACACATTCCGCTTTATTGGAAAAATACTTTAAACGTTTTTTGATGCTTGTATTACTCTAAAAAGTAGAAAAAAATGACTCAATTAACATTCAAGTTTAGGCTAAATGCTTTATACACATTCACCTAACCAAGTAAAAACATGACTTAAAAAGCAAGGGTATGGGTTCTAATTCTTTTTTTTTCTGACAGAGAGGAAGTTATCTAGTGAAGATTTTTATTTATTGGGGAATTAGAGCTGGACCATTAGTCAGACTAGCTTCCATGGACTACAGAAAGTCCCATGGGGTGAATTTCCCAAAAGCTTGCAAAGTCTTACCTGGGAGAGAAAGTGTTAGATATGGTTACTTTTAGAATTTAACAGTGTTCATCATTGTTAATCATAGCAAAATTCTGGACTGTCAAAATGTGTTTTTGAACATTTATTCATGTATGGCAAACACAACTTGGCCAAAACACTACCAGTGGCCAAAACACAGACTGAGCTTTGCCAAACTGAGAGATAATATTTAAACTGGTTTTTAAAAGAACTTTCTCTTAATCTTTGGCAGCTGGTATGTTATTTTGTTATGTGTAAACTTTTCAAATTATAATTATAATTACAATTATTTTTTAGTAATTATTTGATTATATTTATTAATAGCCCTGTGCTGGATTGGCACCCTGTTCAGAGTGTACCCCACCTCGTGCCCAAAGTCGGCTGGGATAGGCTACAGGCTCCCACGACCCTGTACAGGATACACAGGATAGGAGATGAATAAATAAATAAATATTTTTTAATAAATAAATTGAGATTTGCTAGTTGTCTTACTGCTTTCCTTTTTTTCCCTTTTTTTAAAAGAATGCTAAAATATTAAATATTTTTATAACAGAACTCGTTATACTAATTTGAATAATATTTGGTAGCTGCATAGACTAACTGGTGCAGAAAATTAACATGCAGTCTTTAAATTTTTCATAGTCAAATTGGGCAACTTTTCATGAGTGTTAAAATTTGATACAGATTTTTTTTGGGTGGTGTGTGAGGAGGTGAAGAATTCTGAAAACAAAATGCATGATTTTATAAAAAAATAAAAATAAAAAAAAAAACATGGTTAGGTTTGGATGTGGTGTTATTTTTAAAAAATTCTGAGTTGTCTTGAGGTGAGAGTTGAAATCAAGTGTATTCCCGTTATCAGCTAAAAGTTTTTTTGTAGAATTCATGTGAAGCGGGTTTGTGGTTCTCTATTCTCTCAACCTCAGCAATGTGCACTGTGTACGCTTCCTCCATCCCTCTTTACTCAGGAAACTAATGCTGACTTCAACCATACACTAACCTTCAGCGTGTTGTTGCACAAAAAGCATGAATCAGTAGGGAATCTTCTGCCTTTTTATGTTGATTGGTAAACTGTGATTTTTTTTTAGCTCTACACAATAACAACAAATACTGTATTCGCAGCAATCACTTTCTTTTCTTTCTTTTATTCAACTTCCCTTAATGATAATTTACATGACATTTACATAACATAAAATCTTTTATACCTTGAACTCTATAACTTTATCTTTAAACATTTGTAAAATATTTAAAATTGTAATCATTATAATTTTTTTTAGTATTGTAACTGTTAAACCATTACATGTTTAATGCTTTAACATTTTAACATCCATAAGAATATCATAGTAGTTGCTTTTTTTAGCAGGTTGAATATACTACTACTAATACTCATAATCATATTTTTAGCAAGAGCAGCATACTTTGGAAAGAAAAAGGCTTCATAAAGTAACTTTTGAAACTTATGAACTTACGAAATGCCATTCATAAAGGAATGGCATTTTAGGGCCTTTAAGGGTCTCTGATTGGAATTCACTTTATTAGGAACACAATATTAATGCTGGGTGGTCTTTTCTTTAGCTCTGAAGGCAGTCTCCATTCTTTGTTTATATATTCCACAAGTCACTTCATGCCATTAATGCTAAATGTTGACCTTACAATATGTGTCCATCAATAGAATAAAATGTTTTTTGTTAATATGAAATTATAAACTACCATATTTTGCCCAATATCTTCCATTTTCAAAAAACAAAAAAATATTTACATAATTTCCCCCTGCAAATTAGGTACATTTTATCAGTGTTTAATTAAGCTATATCACGAGAGAGTGAGAGAGAAAGTTCTGATATGAGATGAAAGTAGTTTTAAATCCTTGCCCGTACTAAGTTGAGCAGAATAAAACATGGAACAGTCCTGAGAAAATTATGAGATTTACATTGTATTTCCACTTATTTCACTTAATTCTAGAATATCCTCTCCATTACTTTCTGGTTCCAGGATTAAATCCCAAACAGTGATTAAAGGAAAGCTAGAGCATGTGTGTATTGCCCTTGATTAGGGGATACAGATGGGTTTAGGATTCAACTTTGTGTTAGAAAGTTTCTAGTTTGCTTTCTAGATTGCCTTATGTGTAAATAAAACAGCATGGAGACAATTCGGAACAATTTAAAAGTTATTATTAAGTATGCAAAGTATTGTTTAAATTAACATAGCATTATCAGATTTGTCGTTTTGCTGTGGCTGGTTTTAAATGTGCATTTTGAAACTTAACTGCTCACTCCTCAGTATCGCATTCCATACTGACCTACCTGTACCATACCCATGCTGAAAAAGACAGTTAGCGTTAATGATAGCGATAATAATGGTTAATGATTAATGATAGAATAACTCGGATAAAGAGTGATACATGTAGTTAAATGTTCCAGTGGCCTTACTGTCCATACCACTCCTGGAATGCGCCTTTTCCAATTAGACTACTTGACTACTGCAGTTTTAAAGCCACATTTCAATCCTTCTGAACCTTGAATTTACTGTCTGGATCTCCTGTCTTCTGCATGACATCTTTGTCCTGTGGTATGACAGTACAGGTGTCAGGTGAGAGGACATTTCAGATTTTTGTGATTGTTAATTGCCACGCTATTAACCTGTCATTAGTCATTTTTATAATTATTTAGTCAAAAATGCAACTTTAAATTAAAAAAGATATTTGCTTTAGGTGTGTCACACCAGGGACAACAAAACTTTGTGGAAAAGAAGTAAAAGATTTGAACAATTCTAAAGAAAAAAGAAAAAATCATGTGTATACGTCATTAGCTTGAAAAAAAAAAAACAGGTAACACCTGGTATGGAGTCCTTAATCTAAATAAAGCTGTCCGTGGATGTTGTTAATATTAGATATACAAAATCTAGTAGAAAAGGTTTTATAACAACAGATTCACGAATAATTTTATCAATGTCACAAATCATTCAAGTTAGTGAGTTCTGATTGTAATGGAGTGGATTATATCTCCGTATCTGAACCCTATGGAGCTGTTGGGGGAGGAACTCGACCCTATGGTACAGAGTCAATCAAGCCAATCCATCATGTGGGAGATGCTCCAGGAAGCATGTATTGTACTCACTTTTTTTATTATTATTAATTGTTTTTTAATGAAGCCAAGGTTTGAAGAACACAGTCATAATTTCCATCAAAATCATTATTTCTAACTCTGACAGTATTCTATTCAGACTAATTTTGTGTTCCTTGAAAAACAATAAAATGTCTAAGTGATCCCAAAAATGACCCCAAACTTTTGAGTAGTAGTGTATATATTATATATTATAAATATACACAAATTAGACTAATATTTATCCTATGTGAATTATTAACAGTGACTTTATAGAGGATCTGTAGGATCGCACTTTCCTCTGCGAACTAGGAAAAAAAACAGCAAAACTTCAAAATCAACATGGTAAACACCACATGGCATCACCCAGTTAAAACCAACAAACAACAAACAAACAAATAAATAAACAGCACATTTTATGCAAAATAATCAACAGAAAACATACAGAAATTTAACTATAACTTTCTTTGTCTCTGAAATGATACCATCAAATGTAAATCTTTCGTTTCTTTTGTTTATGTTTTACAAAAATAAGATAGCTGAAAATTTCAAAATGGCTAGCTGAAATAACTGTATCCACAGTATACACTGTATCTATCATCTACACTATTTCTAAGTATAGGTATACAGTATATTAAAAGTATGAAAGACAGGGGGGGGGAGGTACAGAGACTGTGTTGTAGCCTAAACGGAGAATGCTGCAATTTTCAGCAGCATATATGTGGTGTGCATCGTGATGTCATACCCAAATTACAGGCTTATCATTGTTCTTTAAACAAAGATTATGTGCTATTTACAATAATGATACTTCCAAATAATTATAAGCACGAATATCAAGTTCACAACTGTAAAATGAGCAACATATATTACTGTATTGCATGCCTTTTAATTCCTTATTTTTTTCCATAATGGCAGCTAACAGGTACTTGTATGAAACTTGTGTTTCACAAAGGAAGCATGTAATCTGTAAAAAGGTGAATTTTACTGTTGTGAAATGATTATTTGACATGAAAGCATGTCAGAACTTTGTAAAAATAAGTAGGCTTCATGGCACATTGGTTTATGTTCCCACTATATTAGGTCTACATTACAACTTCTATAATCACTGTTTATTTTATATTTACATATTTTATCCCGATTAATATAAATATACATAATTATATTTCATAGAGATGAGCAGCTTGATTACAAATTTATGTAAACATCTCACCGTTAGATGATAGTGATCAGTCCAATGAATTTAGGAGGTCAGTTCTTTTTTAAAATTATTTTTATTGCTTATTCAGTTGTAAAAAATCAGAAGAAAAGGAATGTATAATAAATGAATCAATAAATGACAGCATAGTGGTTTAGTGGTTATCACTGGCTCCTTACACCTCCAGGGTCCCGATTTGATTACTGCCTTAGGGTCATGCGAGTTTGCATGTTCTCTGAAAACCAATAAATAAATACATACATAAATAGGGGGTGGTAACAAACAGTTATACACATGACTTCAATTGATATACCAAAACTAATTACTTAATTTAAAATTTAACAAAATCTATAACAGCTGTCCAATTATTAATTTTTGAGATGTTGTCTTATGCAATCTGCCCGTTGCATGTTACAAAATTTAAAAAATATCTAAAAGGTAGGAATGTTAGAAGTGGTTAAATCCAGCCTTTCAAAGACATTTGGGTTGTTCACATTTTAGGACGTTAAGACATCTCCAATAGGTCTTTATTTCTAGAGAAACTGTTCTGCAGTCATATGTTTGTCCGCTGAGTTTTGTTAGTGAGGTTAGTTCACCGCAAACAGAGGACATGAAGTTAGCTGATGAGAGGGAAGAGGATGCAAAGGATAGGGTTAGATGGAGACAGATGATTCGCTGTGGCAGGCCCTTAAAGGGAACAGCCTAATGACAAATAAGACACCACGCATGTAGTTTGTCACATAGAACGAGACTACAATGTAAGTAATCGAGTAATAGTTCCACTCCCCTCATATCTGAAAGTCAGATATGAAGCTTTTGTTGTTCAAGTCAAATTAATCAACATTACAGTGTGTTTATTACAACTTTAACTCTTTTCTTTCATTGGTTAGTCATAGGGTTAATTCCAGTTAGCCATACTTCACAGGTGGTGTGCTAAGCAGGGCAATTTACTTGCAACCATAGGGGAACACAATCCAGTGACTTCTTGTGCTAGTTCCAAGTCTGGATAAATGCAAAGGGTTGTGGTAGGAAGGGCATCCAACATAAAACATTTGCCAAATCAATTATGCGAATCATTAACAGGATTTCTATATCGGATTAGTCGTGACCCGGGTTAATAACCGGCGCCGGGGCTGTTGACCTACAGGGTGCTAGTGGAAACTGGCCTACTGTTGGTTGAAGATGGAGAGGAAAAAGGCGTGTTCATAAGCAGAGAGAGAAGAGGAAAGTCAAATGTTTAGGAGTGAGAGTAGGGACTTTGAATGTTGGGACTATGACAGTGAAGGCATGAGAGTTGGTTGACATGTGTAGAGAAGGAACGTAGATATACTGTGTGTATTAGAGACCAGATGGAAAGGTAGCAAGGCTAGACATTTAAGAGCAGGGTTCAAGTTGTTTTACCATGGTGTAGATAGGAAAAGAAATGGAGTAGGAGTTATCCTAAAAGACAAGTTTAAGGAATGTTCTGGAGGTGAAAAGCGTATTAGATAGTGTGATGAGTCTGAAGCTGGAAATTGAAGGTGTGATGTGAAATGTGAAAAGGTTAGCTAAGATGAAGTGGGACTCTGAGAGGACTGAGAGCAGGTGAGAGTTGGCGTGAGAGAAGAGAATACAGGGGATAGGGTTAGATAGAGGCATATAGTAACAGTAACAGTTATTCATTTTAAAAGAAAAAAAAATAAAAGAAAAAAATGTTTACACCATAAGTAATGATGGTGGTGGCAATAAAAATGAAATAAGCTGTACAGATAATGAAGCTAATATGACGGGTTATTTTGTCAGGCTATTGTAGTGGAATGCTGTGGTGTTATAAACCATAAACTTCATGTAGCTTTTAGTGACTTTACCAGGGTGCAAAGTTTCTGGATGAAGTTAATTTTCTTTTTATCTTTATGTTAGTGTATCATGAAAACACAACCGTGCAAATAAGAAGGCACAGCAAAATATATCGAGTAATAATCAACAACCTGTTTGCTCATAATAATAAGTAGATTACAGTTAAACAATTGCAACAAAAACTGCAAAAGGACTTCAAAACAATAAGCAGGAGTGACATGGCACGAAACGAGGGGAAAGTGGCACTTTATCTCAGTTTTATTACCTGAAAAAAGCACCAACAAATGGGAATCCAAATGTCCAAAATGTACTAAACATGTAAGCAAGCAATCAAGAAATTTCATTTTAAATTATAAAATTCTGCCTTCTGACCATAACGATTTTCATATTTACAAATGTACAGTATTTATTCACACTGTATTCAAATCACTGGGCGAAAAATTAATGAGTGAAAGGATGTCTGGCTGTCTGATTGGCTTGCTAACATTTGCACAGTCCACCTGTGTCTAACTGACATCATTGAATATACTGTAAGTAGGAAGCGTACAAATAAGTGTGAAACATATCAAAATGTGGAAAACTTGACAGAATCTGAAAACTCTCCGTCAACACTGTATGTGACTAATGTTCATTTGTATATCTTGATTTATTTTTGTGGAACTCCTAGTTTTGTTTTGTTTGTTTTTTTGGCAAATTATTTATTTTTTTCACATTATTATTTTCACATTCAGATTGCAATGCCAACAAAAATGGTATAAAGGTATGTAGACATTGTGCAGTAACCAGGTTCTTCATAAAGCATATCAAGCATTCACCTCTTATCTGCTGGAAGCTTTGTGTAAAAATTAGCTAATATCCTTTTATTACACTATACATCTCTACATCTATTAACGATTAGTATTTGCATATTTTATATTTAGTTTATTCTTTATTCATATTAGTTTTTATATTAACATACTGTAAATGCAATTCATACAGATCTCTTCCAAGAAGCTACAGCACATCTATCTATCTATCTATCTATCTATCTATCTATCTATCTAACGTGCCATCGTGTGGTCATAAAAAGATACTGCATCTCTGATTGCATCACTTTATATAACGCCTTAAAATGTGTGGTAACTTTATAGAACGTCTTTCATGTGAGGTAACTGCTTTGTACCGTGTATGAGAATAACTGCACTATACAGATTATACGTTTTTAAACAATGTAAACCAAGAAAATGTCCAGAAAATCAGTGGCGGGTCGTTCATAAGGGCAGGTAGGACATGCACACTCACCGTCCACTTTATGAAGAACACTTGGACACTTGCTGGTTTATGCAATTATGCGATCAGATGTAGCAGGAGATTGATGCATAAAATATTGCAGATAGCGATCAAGCGATTTAGGTAATGTTCACATCACGGGTAAGAATGGGGGGTTATTGGTAATATGGTTATTGGGGGCAGAAACTGAAATTTACTACAATCTACTGAAGTCTACTAAAAGCTACTGAAATAAAAAACTACTGAACATTTGCCAGTGAGGGTAGTGCTGATTTTAGAAGAAACTCAAAAGAAGACTATATCCCAGTGTTTGCAGTGCAGTGAATACAAGATAATATTTTACACTTCCAATGCTCATGATGAAAATTTACCGAATCTCAGGTTCTTTATTTTGCGTTGTGCATGTGTCCTTTTCAAAAAATGTACGTATATTAACATTTCCTCATACTGTACGTATCCTCTAGCTGCTGAAACCTCACTCAGTTGGGATTGTTTTCATTCCTTGTGAAAAAGCAATGTAGCTAAAATATAGAAAATATCTACCTTACATAGAATATTTCTTTATCATGTCAACAACATTCCTGGTGTTCCTTATTATTCATTCAGTTTTCTGTACTATGTCTTTATACTTGTTTTGCAGTCGCTGATCTATTACTGATTGATACTGTATGTGTCTGTTCTTGTTTTTTTTTTCTTCTTCTTCTCCTTTTTTTACCTCGCATCAGTATTCAGTACTGACATCCGGGAAAAAAAACATTGCCACTGAATTTTCATTAAATCAGTACGTTAAAAATTTTAAATTATTATTATAATAATGTTTTGATTTATTTAATTGTTTTTATTCATTTTCATGGTTGTTTGTAATTGGTGTTCATCTCATAAATGTAAGGTATATATTAGTGGATGTCTAAATGAAATAAAGTGTGACCGGTAGAGAGCAGCAAAAACTCTCAGCTGGGAAAGAGACATTCCTCACACTGTCCCACTAAAACATACTGCCGTGTGTGTGTGTGTGTGTGTGTGTGTGAGTGAGTGAGTGGGTGTGGTCGCATGACTCCACGAGTCACATGGAGGAAAACTCTTTCATTAGAAAAATATATCAGCCTTAACAGTTGAGTATATTTACAATACAAAACTTGTCAGTAAACTGTAGGGACAAAAACATAAAACAAAAATATAAATAATTATTCATTAATCATAATTTAGGTAAATGTTCAATTAATCATCAATTAATCATCTCGCCCAGGACTATTTAGAAGTGACATTCTGAACTGAAATTACTAGACCACTCTTAAGCACACTATATGTGTTTATTTTAAACAATTTTCAGGTCAGTTTATGGTTGACAAAATTAAAAAGTAATAGATGTGCATATGTTTTCCATTGAGAAAGTCAAGGTTTTGTTATTGCACCCGCCAACATGTCCTCTACTGTAGGTGCAATAAATAAACACACACACACACACACACACAGTCCTAAGTGAGCTCATCATGAGGATGTGTGAATCCCAGGCAGGAAATGAGATTGCAGTCAGTGCAGGGGAAAAGCTGTGTAGCTGGACAGGAAGCAGGTTGTTTCTTTACAGGGCACAGAGAGAAGGGCAATGAGACAGTTCTACTCAGGTGTTGTAAACGTATACTATGCTACAATTTATGTCACTTTAGCTGTTTTCAGAATCCAGTCAAGATTTTCTTAAATCTGTATGACTTCTTAAAGTTAGTTAGTGCCTTTAGCGCCTGTGGTGTTTTAATTTTTAAAGTAACACTAATAAAAGGGGTTAAAATGTTTAATAGTTCTGACTAAATAAGTGCTTATGACTTTGTATAATACATTTAGATTTAAGATTTGCTACCATGACTAAGATAAGATTAGCAAAATTACAAGTATGTAATTTACTGATAATAAATTTTTTTGCACCAAATTCAAGTTTTCCGGCTGCTCCCGTCGAGGGGTCGCCACAACTGACCTTCAACTAGCACAACAACTTGCCAAAGGTCTTATGCCGGATGCCCTTCCTGACGTAACCCTCCCATTTCATAAAGGCTTATAGAAACTGAATAATCAATCTATATTCTTCTCCATTTTTGGTGGTGGGGTGGGCTTAATGGGAATTGATATTTGTAGAAGCAATGGTCTTTATGTATTAGTTATGATTACATCACAATTACTGGAACATTCACCTCTCTTTGCGAAGATTTCATTCAAACAACTCCATTTGTTCACATTAATGCCTCCATGTTTGCTGTCCACATGCAGACAAAGTTGCTGTGTTGGCTGATTTCCATAAACACTTGTGCCAACTGATGTTTCCTCTGTCATACATTTCACCAGAGCAGAGAGTACAGAGTCCATTCAGAACTGTGTGTTTTTATTCTGCCTGGGGTGGGGTGTGTACACTATTTGTATGGTTTTAGTGGTAAAGACACTCCTCCATTGCACATCAAGGACAAAGTCTTTGTAGGATTCTGGCTCTGGTAGGAAACGCCAGTTTCTCCTCAGTCACAGTTGCAGGGTTTGGGTAACTGCAGGGAGGGAAAAAGCCACCAGAGCCTGAGCGGCTGTGATTCAACCACCACAGGTTATTATTAGAAGCCACACAGGGTCTTGTGCAAAATGTTACAGATTTCAGTTCAGTGGTATTGTGAATAGCAATCTCTACAACATTGCAAGCTGCAATTAGAGTGACTAATTAACATGGGTGTTTGTCAATAATTAACCCACGAGATCCTTTGCTTAAAATAAAGCATTGCTGTGATGGCTTGGGAAAACCTTTGACATGGTGAAATTAGCATTTATGGTATATGCAGTTCTGAAAACTCCAGTGTGTGCATTTAACAGCCTGAGAGGCAGAAAACCAGGAAGCATATTTAAATGATTTGTGGAGCAGGAGCATTAAATCAATTCTGACAGATGGAGTCTGTCTACAAATAGGATTAATAATAAAATAAATATATTTCGAATACTACAGCAAATGCAGAAACCTATTAACATTTTCTTAAAACACACTGGTCAGGTCCTTTTTGAACGTCAAATGCTCCTTGCTGATTCAACACGAATTAAACTTACTTTTTCATCCTTTTCATTTTTTAATGTTTTGTATTTTCTGCTTGCTTGTATTGATGCTGTGCAAAAGTGAACTATATTTTAGCTGACATCATATAAATCATCTTAATAAAAAGAATTGTGAATAAAAGCCTCGTATTGCTCTAAACAAATAAACTAATGAATTAATTTGTATAAAATTATAGATTTTTTTTTTGGCCATGAACTAATTGTTTATCTTTTGTTAATCTTTTGTGGATTTTTTCTTTACAAATGTCTCCACTGTTATGATCTGGTCATGTCTAACCTCAGCAATATTATTCGAAAATAAAATTAACTTAATTACAATAAATGGACGGTGGCTTAGTGTTTAGCACTGTCGCCTTGCACCTCCACGGTTTGGGTTCAATTCCCGGCCAGGCTCGAGTCCTGCATCTACAGTATATGCATGGAGTTTGCATGTTCTCCTCGTGCTTGGTGGGTTTCCGTCAGTTACTCCTGTTCCCTCCCACAGTCCAAAGACATGCAGATTAGGCTAATTGGAGTTCCCAAATTGCCCGTAGTGTGTGAATGAGTGTGCGGTTGTGTATGTGTATGTGTGTGCCCTGCGATGGATTAGCACCCTGTCCATGATGTACCCGGCCTCATGCCCTAAGTTTTCTTGGGATAGGCTCCAGGCCCCTCCATGAGCCTGTCTACAGGATTAATCGGTAGAGTCAATGAGTGAGAGTGAGTTAGTCCTGAGTGCATGAGGAGAAACGATCACGTGATAGATCACGCAGATGTTGGGAAAGCAACCTCATGATTGTTTCTTTTTCTTCTTCTTCTTTAAACAAAAATCATTGTGACTAACTTAGTAGTCACATGTTTTGATGGAAGAACAATGTATCATCATCACTATACCCAAACTTATTCATGATTCTCATGCATGCCAAGTTTCCCTTATAAATGTTTGACCATTGTGCCTTCTACAGCAAAGATGGATTTCCTGTACTGAGTAATGTGGTGATGGCAAAACATACTGTTGCTAAGTGCCAATTTTTTGCATGTGAGGCAAATTTATTTGAAAAAAATATATGTAATAGGTACATAAATATCTCAAAGTATAAAATCTGTACCCACTTTACTGCATTTTATAACAAGGAAAAATATGATCAGTAAATGTAACAGATTTTTATACTTTACAAAACTTCATAACAACTCAGTTAAAACTTTCTCTCTCTTTCATTTCTTTCTTTCTCTTTATTTCTCTTCCTGTCTCACTCTCTTCTGTTACTGAGATGTGTGCTCTGTGCCGTGGAACAGGAAATGAGTGCAGACGGAGGAGGCAGGCTGAAACCGGCACAAAGTTATAGTTCTCTCTCTCTCTCTCTCTCTCTCTCAAACTCACACACCCACACACTGTTACCAGTCCTGGAACTTTGAGCCTCAGGTGGACGGATAAAGCTGTCAAGCTGACAGGAGCACAACACTCAAGAAGCCAAAGGACATTTAAAGAGAAGAACACGGATACCTGTGTGTGTTTTTGCTGAAATTGTTGAGCATGTATGGTTAGGATGGTGCTGCAATCCGGTTCCAGCAGGTAATCTTTGAACTACTGACACACACTTCCTTTTTATCATCCTGTATGATTTATTCTTAGACTATCTTTCTGTCTCACTTCGTGTTTTTTTTACTTTTATTGCATTTTCAATAAGTGTTTGAACCACTTTTGATTTAAACCAGACAAACAAAAAACTTTGAGCAGTTATACAGGCAAACAGTTGTTTTGAGATGACTGTAATCTTACCGCTTTGTCTTAAGTTTTAAGACAGAAGCCACAATATTTTCATCTCATACATGAAAAACAAAAATGAGTAAAAAACATGTCAATCATTTTATATATATAGTATAAGATGCTCTTTTAGAACTAAAGTGCTTTGTTATGATGTGTTGTAAAAAATCTGGATAAATTTGAATAAAATTGAAAATACTTGTCCATTATTTTTTTTTATTATTATTTTTTTTTTTTTTAATGAGACAGGTTGAAGATCTCTCTGAACACTTCAACAGCTCATAGCAGGTGCAGCTGTTTACATTGACAAAATCTATTTGTATTTGTTATGTTGGAGTGTTGAGTTTAACACTGTTTAATGATATGTAGCTGCAGTTGTTGTGAGCCAAAAATGAAATGTCCAATCTTCTCACCTCACTACTACCAGAGATATATTTGTATCCAGGAGTTAGTCATAGCGTACAGTGGTCTTGTTTTGGAAGTGAGTGGAGCATAAGGGTTTGTTTTGAGAAGTGTGGTGTTTTGGTGTGTTTTTTTATGGAGAGTGGTTGTGTGTAGGCAGAAACCGTGCTCGTGAGTACGTCGCATTCCAGCGTTCGTGGAGCCGAGGTGGGTGTGGATCGAGGGTGGAACACCGCAGGCCTGCAAAAGCAAGCCACATTCCACTCACTCGCCTCGGTTTTCCTTCAAGTTCTAAATCAACCTGACATATTTGTGTTTAGGGTACTGTTTAGTGCAGCACGCTAGAATATTCTCCAACTCCTAGTCAGATGATAGATGGTGTGTTTTATTTAAATTCTGCTTTTGATCAATTAAATCTTTCAGCTCAAGCTTAAAAAACCTGAAAGGTATGTATCTATCTTTTAGAAACCTATTGTGACCCACTCTAAAATAGGAACCAGTTTTGTCCTTCACCAGAGCTCATTGTAAAGGTTTCCTACCCCTCGTATAGGATCTAAAGTCCAACCATTCCATTGCTCTGTCCAACCTTGGCCTTGGCTAAACTTGGAAACAGTATGAATTATGAAAAACGTGGCCCATTTTATCTCCTCCAGAGTGGACATCCTGCAGACGCGGCGTGGCGAGGTCACAGAGAGGAAAGGAAGAGATTTCCGTGTTTAAACATGGCTGAATGGAAACGGCCTCCTCCAATTGTTCTCCATGGCTCTTTTCTGCCGGAGGGTGTTCCCTCGCTCTGCTTCACCACCAAGAAGATTTTTTTTTTTTTTTAGGCAGGCAACTTGCTCTAACTTGATGAATCATACATTAGGACAGCATGACTGTCATTCCTGCCCTGCTGCTCATCCTCCAGCAGGAAGGAGAATTACCTGAAAACTAGACAAGTGATCCAACAGGTTTCTTTGGTCCTTAATTGTGTGTTAAACAACATGCAAACACACAAACATGAACAAGGCTCTGGCTTGGGGTATTAAGCTGCAGTAAAGTCGCATCAGGTTGTTTGCTGCTCAGCCGGTGTGACACCAGCAGGTCCTGTTCGCCACTCCTTCTCTAGATAACACAGTGTTTCTATGGCAGACAGCAGACACGTCATTGCTCTAGACTCCTCCTCCATTGGGTTAGAGGTAGCTCTTGTTTGCACTTGATTCAGCTCCTTCAACGGCGGAAAATATATCTGTGTTTTGTGAGCTGGTTTTTGCTGAGCTCTGAGCTTTGGGGCGGCACATTTTGCCTCTCCGTGCTGTAACAGGCATGTTGGGACAAGCTGTGAGAAAGAGCCGAGACATATTTTGTGAGCGTAGTTACACCAAATCTTAAAAGATCAGCGTGGTTCAGAGACGATTTTCTACTTGATAAAAAGGTCCAAGGAAAGGGACTTTTTATCAGCTCACTTTTTACTTTTTCCTCCCTTTCTGTGAAGGAGTTCTTAAACAGCAACATTTGTTAAGGTTATAACTTCTAAAAGATTAAATCTTTGAATATTAAAACAATTAAACAGAAGGAGTCCCAGTGTCAATGATTTGCAATGGTCAAAGAAAAGCTGTAACAAGGTTTTCCCTACATCTTTAGAACAAAGGCATTTTGAGCATATGAGCAAATATGAGCAAAAAAAAACTGGATATCCCTATACGTCCTCTACATCAACCTCACCTCTATTATGCTCTGCAATGACATCTCTACAATGTTTTGACTATTATCGTCACTATCTTTCTCCACTGAAAAACTGTTAGTCCTGTCCACCTTCTGCTTTGTTTTTGCTTAATCTATAATAGTTGGAACCTCAGAAGCAGGTAGTTCCAGAGATCTACCTCAGGTAAAGTTTGTGTTTTTCCTCTGTTGAGAAGTGCACAAAAGTAATTCTTGAGACTAGAGGAGGATCTGAGAGAAGTAAATGCATTAGTCATTTTTTTTCCTGACCTGTGTTTCCTTCAAATGTTCAGTTCCAAAATTACAAACCATAGCTTTACAAACAGTTGTGTTACAGATTGCTGGTTAATATAGCATTGCATCAAACGGACCACTTTCTAGTTTAGTGCCTATAGCAGAGAACTAATTCCAACATGTCTGTTAATGGGGTCATGAGATAGAAAATACTTTTCAGTTTAGTGTACCATAACATTTATATCTTCAAAGGTGTTTCAAAATGTTGCCCAGTGTAGACATAATCATAGCGTATGTGAAGAAGATGAAGTAAGCTGAAAATTTAGTTGTTGGGTTTTTTTTACTGATTTTTCATGCAGCTATTGATTTACATGTCTATGGAATCTGCAGTGAGACTGTTAGATGTTCAAAGTAAATTATTTACAAATTTATATTCATATATTATTCTAACGTACACTAGGGGGTGCGTAACTGGAAAGTGATGCATTTGCTAGCTTTGGCCATGAATTTGGAATTTTTGGAATTTGCTCAAACTTGATCTGGGCTTTGGCATCTCCTTTGGTTACTTGGAAGCAGAGCTAAATCTGAATAAGTCAAACTTTCTTCCCCCCAGAAGCTCTGCACCTATTTTGAGGTCAGGCACATTGGCAGTCTATTATAAATATTATCAATAACTATATGTTCACATTGGCAGGTAAAGTAACTCGTGTTGATTTTCTCTTTTTAGGTTGTCTCTCGAGGATGTGTAGCAACACTGTCGGTAGTAAGAATGTATGGTTAAAAGCTACATAATCAGCTCGCATGCTTATTAGTGTGAAAATTGGTTGTTGAATGTACATTATGTGCTTGGCACTGGCGATCACTTCTTCTTCCTTCCAAGCTTTATTTTTCCTCATAATGGTTCTCTACATATTTAATAAGAGGTCATGTATTACAGAATGAATACAAAACCACAGTCGTAAAATTTTGTTCCACCTTTGTAATGGTAACTAACTGCAGGTAGGAAGTAAAGTTGTAAGCGAGGAACTGAATAAATGTTACACTGCACGGGTGTGGGAAGCGTGGGTAGCGTTTGATTCGTGGCTTTTGCACAATATATATAATTTGCAGGGAGGTGAGAGAATCTCACCTCAAACTCACCTCAAGTGTCAAACCTCATATATCTCTAACTGCTGTTGCTTTTCATGGGTTAGCCAGAGCTAAAGTTTAGCAAGACATTTTAGTGATCCTCTTTTATAAATCTGTTACTAATGCATGTACCATGGACAGTTTTCTAGAGAATAACAACCTCCAATCTTTTACATAACTTAAGCATTATTATTACCCACACAAGATACTTTATTTGAAAGAAGAAAAGAATAACTAAGAATCATGCTTTGAGAAAGCTGGGGGCTGATGCAGCTCTGTTAAAGCAGTCAGGAAAATCAAGATTCCATCACTGCCATGTCTGGTTTGTATGTTAGCCCTGACATATGAGATAAAAACTACAAATAAAAGCCCCCTAGAGAACTGAGAGCTTGAGGTAAAAGCTCCATCCTGCAAAGGAGTGCAACAAGCTCCAAGGTTTGGACAAGAGATTCCTGTTGTGTCTGGCTGCAGTGCATTGTGAGTAATGCTTTATTTTACTTCCTAACCTGGGAACAGATTTCTCAACTCATAGCCACTTTTGGAGAAGCTAATCTCCTGAAAAGTAAGACAGCATTTTTTTGTGCCATCTGTGTTGCACAACCAGGGTAGCTTCCTGGCCTCCTTTGCATGCTACACCTAACGGGTGGAGGAAGTCTGCTTTGTAGCAGACCACAAAAACCAAAAAAGTCGAGTGACGCAGATGGTGGTCATAGAAAGAAAAACAGAATTTGGAGGAAAAGCTCAACCGGAGGAAACTATTAAGGAAACGCTGCTGAGAAGCCATTGTGTTCACGTTTGCAAACTGGCTTTTTGCTGCCGCTGCAATGATTGTTCAGTGGCATTCACTCGGAAACACATGGGTAAAAATGTTATGCTTTTTCAGACTCCCCAAAATGGCAAGTGGTTGCTACAAGGCTTCTTTAATTATAATTCATCATTGTTAGCAATTATTTGGATAGCTTTCATCAATAGTTTACAGACGTTTTTTTTTTTTTTTTTTTTTTTTTTTTTAAAGATACTTAATTGATGAAAGGGCCAACTGTGGAGTCAGTGTTCTTTGACAGTGTTGGGTTTCCTCTAGATATGATCAGCATCCAAATGCAAAATAATGATAAAGAGATAAACTTTAAAGTAAAAAGATTAAACAACCATCTCCCTAACAAATGCATTCATAAGAGAAGATTACATCGACAATGTAGGCCTCGAGTCAGCGTAATATACAGTATCTAAACCAGAATCTGTTCAAAGAGGCACTGAAACCTTGGAGAAATGCAAAGATGTTTCTGGAAACATGATTGTTTTCCTTACAGAATATTCCTTATTTTAATATGGCTAAGCATATCTAGGAGACACATAACACATTCGCAAATAGCATGCAAACGATCAATGCCAACATGTCACCAGGAAAGCTTTGTGCATATAAGCACAATCCTCATCCTCATCCTCAGGACCCAATCTCCAGTTTAGGATTACCTCTGTACCCATGAGAACATTTACACACAGCTGCCTTCCATGCATTCGTGCATTCCTCGGGTTAAATATTAGCTGTGAACTCAAGGTGTGTGTCTGGGCATTCACACTGTTTAGTGTTTACTTAAAAGTGTAATTGTGTGAGGTGTGTGTATGTGGAGGGGGTAATGATGTAGAACACAATGCAAACTGCTTAAAGAAACAAACACTTTTAGGGGAAAAAATTGCGAGTAGTCAGGGCTAGTAGCTAATAGTAGGTTTGCTGGATGACTATGATATCACGAGACAAGACAAAATAAATAAAGAGTGTATTTAAATCTGTCAAATGAGGAATATTAAAAAAATCAAGTAATATTCAAAAAGAAATAATACATTTATACAAAATAACTGTATGTATTTTACAATAGGAGAGAAAATAAAGCATATCAAATTTTAAAGATTTTAAAGATGTGATAAAATGTGATTCTGTAAAATAATGGGCTTAATAGCAGGTATTTTAGAAAAGTGTATTTGTCGTAATATTTTCACAATATAAATTATACATAGCATAGTGTGGGGATATGGATAAACCATATACCAGTTGTTTTACCCCAGATATTTCCCTGTTGGACATTTGTGTTAAGGCAGCATGGGTTTGATTCCCGCCTCGGGCCTTATGTTCTTCCTTCGCATGGTGGGTTTCCTCTGGGTAATCTAGATTCCTCTCACAGTCCAAAGTCATGCAGATTATGTTAACTGGCGCTCCAATTTAGTGTGTGAATGAGTATGTGGGTGTGAATGTGTGCCCTATAATAGATTGGCACCCTGTCTTGTGCTCTAAATTTCCTGGAATAGGCTCCAGGCTTCCCCTGACCCTGTACAGGATAAGCAGTATAGAGAATGAATTAATGAATTAATTAACTTTTGTGCTGAGATTTGTCTTTCAGAGATTCTCTATAACCTTATGAGATCCCCCTCATATTCTCCCAACTCCGTTGAATGTATATCTTTGTTAAATCCTCAAATGAGGACTGTTGGGTGTTACTCATTTGCATATATTATATTGCATATTGCATATTGCATCTTTTGGTATAACACTCAAGCCACATTATCTGGTTGTTATAAAGAGAAACATTAAGGAAATCTAACATGGTAGATGACATTAAACTGTCTGGATACAATCCTGTGTGAGAACAGTGTTAGTATATGGAAGTGAAGTGGGTGTGGTCCTAATTCAGTCGCAAAATATCAGCAGAAATGAATCACGCTAATAATGTAATCACTGAAAGGAAGACACTCCTGCACATGTTTTGGGTGAAACACAATTTGAGGATATTTTGGGGAATTCTTCATTAAACCTCTCTATACATAAAAACGTTACAGAAAATCTCGCCTTCTTTTTTTTACTTATGATTTTTTGACATTTTATTACATGTATATCTCATCTTTGATGTAACATAAGTAATGTATATTAGTCTAAAGTATCAGATGTTGCTGGCAAAAACAACCTTAGATTTTTCACTTTCTATTTAGCTTGTCTAGGCTTTTGCAAGCATTTCATTAGGTAGATAAGCAGGCGCTAAATAAAGGATGGTATAAAGATACACATACAGTGATGGCCAAAAGTATTAAGACAATATATATGATGTATTATAGTTCTCCTTGTGTACAAAACAACTGATTTCACTAATTGATTCTAGTTTATCTGGCTGAAGAGTTGTGTTAATGAACTGAAAATCTAGTGAAAATCTTGCTATGCAACAATGATATTGAGCTTTCGGAGCCATGGCCTGGTGACGGAGGCAGTAGCAGTCAAGAAACTGTCTTCTGTACATGATTTTCAGGAAGCAATCAAGCAGGCATGGATTAAGTCAGTGACACCAGACTACTGCAGACATATTTTTGACTCTTTCCAGAAGGACTTCATACTAAATATTGATTTTTGTATAGCAATTTCATTGCTTAAAATAACAAATTATTCTCATTAACTTGATTGCACTATAAAAAATTTTTGATAATGTAATTAAAAACACTGAATTTCACTTTTGTCTCAGGCTTTTTGGTCACCAGTGTAGATTTTATGGCTAGATTTATTGTGTAAGTACGATAAATGCTAATTCTAGCAATATAAAATATAGAATCAGCTTTGTTCAGTCAGTGTGGGACTTGAAGTAAAATCTGTGAATATAATTTTCTCCCTGTGAATGGTATAAGCAAAATTAATAAACAAGTGTGTGGTGCCATTATAGGAAAATAATAAATTTTGGGGGAGATAACAGTAACTCAGCTAACAATAGTCACAGATTACTTTACTATTTCATTGATGGGGATAGTGTTACCTCCCCAAAGTTGATTATATTCCTATAACTGCACCAGACAATGCTTATTCTTCTAATTCTCGTTTTACCATTATTTAAGAATTGTCAATTTAATTTTGTTTATTTAAAAAAATACTTTTATCTGTGTAGAGTGACATTCATTATCGTGTAACTTCCAATAAGCACACATAGCATTACGTCTGATAGTTATAAAGTTCTGACACTGGAGACTCCTTCAACATAAAAATAAACACCTCCTTACAGAATCCTTCACCAAACTGATAATTATTTATATATGTTTTAATTTCTCTATATAAACAATAAAGTATCAGAACAAGTGCATCAAAATAAACCTGTGATTTGCAGCTGCACTACTGTCAGTGAAAATGATCAAGTGCTTTCTTAAGCACTGCAGTATAGAATGGTACATCGATAAAAAGTGACATATATCTAAAAGTTATTTCAAGAAAGCCAATTTTCGTATATAGTACAGATCGGGCCCAGTCAGAGAAAAAACACAAACTTCAATCCTTTGAAATTGCATTAATTTAATAAAAAAGAGTGATGTTAAAATGCCAAGGTTTACATTATCCTTTCGGTGTAGTGGTATGTTCACTCTAATCCCTTTTCCATGCTGATCGGAAATTACTTGTTGATAGGCCTCGTCTACACAATTTTTATTTGTAAGCTTGGTTATAACCTGTTATTACTTCTACATTTATAAAAACATGTGCTTTGTTTTTCTGTCTTAAGTGAGAGAACTTGAGATAGTGTCTCTTGTTTATCCAGACCTTCTCTAATGCTCCCCTTATTTGTTTTTAACCTTCAGGGGAGCCTTGTTCAAGTTTGTGACCCCAGTGTGACCACTACACATCATGGGCGAGACCGGTGAAATGGCGAAGCCATGCATGGGCCTTGTGCTGGTTGAGTTCGGGTACGAGTACACAAGCCAGGATGGCTGCATGGTATCCATCAAACCCAATGAGAGGTACACACTCCTGGCAAAGACCAACGACCATTGGTGGCACGTACGCAAAGATGAGCGCACCAAGCCGTTCTACATCCCTGCCAAATATGTCAAGGAGCTACCATCCACTTTGCCTTCGCCTCTGGACTTTGTTGAGGCCCCTCTACCCAAGCCAATGCCTCCCATTGTGTCTGAGCTCACAGAGAAGGCCAAGTCCAATGAGGTAACCATCAGGACACGCTCTCCAGGGAACCACCGCAAGACAGAGAACCGCATGTCCACGTTTGGCGTACCATTGGATATCCACGGAGGTTTATCAGATCCAGTTATTTCCTTACAACCAGTGTCAGTTTCAGAACCAGTGAAGAACAAGAGAATCAGTATCGCTGCAAACTTTCTATTAAGCTCCCAAGAGTCATTAAAGAAACCTCGTTCACCAAGCCTGAACCCTGCTGACCTGCTGCTTCGCCAAGCCAAACCTGTGGATCCACCGGTACTCAAGAACCTGATAGACTCCAGGCCTCTGCTACCTCCTGAGCCACTTATCGAGCCAGAGGAGGAGTCCAGCCCAATGCAAACGCCTTCTCCAGACTCGGAGAACATTTATGAAACAATAGCAGATTTGAACCTGCATGATTTGGTGAAGACGGAACCTGCTTCTCAGCATGATTCTGCTCAGAGTCCACCTCCATCTGCACTGCAGGGAAAGGTAAGAAATAAAACACACATATACACATTTTGCATTAAAAAAGTGAAAGATTTTTTACCCATCTTTTTTCAAAAATCATACCGTAATACTGCAGATTTTTTTTCTGTTTGAGGACCAGGTTTATGTTTGAAAGTTTTTCAATTACTTCCAAAGTTCCTGTGCTACTGAGATTAAAGTTTTCATTCTTTCATTTGTTCGTTTTGGGGAGCAGGTTTCAGTTTTTCACTATTTAAGAACCTGTCTGTCTTGGTGTCTTTGTGCAGACTTTGTGTTTGCCGTGTGTTTTGTTTGTGTTGTGATGACATCCTTTATGTAGTCTGACTTATATACGTTTGTCATACAATAGAGAACTATTGAGGACAATGCAATTCATAAGGCGAATTACACAACACAAGACTAAACCTTCTATTGCTGGTTGTCATTCTGTCTGCTTGTCTTTTCTTTTTCTCTTTTCTTTTTCTCTTTTCTTTTTTTTCCAGCAGGAACCCTATTGTATTGTTTTGTCAGATGGGTGTAATTAGTTTATAATGTCACCATTATCCTAATGGTCCAACATCATGTAATCAAAGTTTTAGAATTTTCTGAAACAATCTAACATCAATGATGTGTCAACTTCTGTAATGTTGCCAAATTACCATTGTCACAATGCTCATTAGGCAACATTAGGCATTTCTGTTGTTTTTGTCTTTCTTTTCTATTTTTTGTGACTGACTGTGCTTGTCTTCGTTGCCTTCTTACTTTCTGTCTTTTTCTCTTTTTTATGACTTATGTCTTATATGAATCTTTTCTGTCATTTCCCTTTTCACTGTTATTAAAGAAATACTGTAGCTTTTCTAATGAAAAGATTCTATTTTGGACAAAAACACAACAGTAGTGACCTCATCCATGCAATTCTACATCTACACATAACACACTGTGTCCACTGAGAGGCGCTGCTTGTCTGACTGACCTCCTAAAGGGCGTTTTGGTGTTTTATCTCTCACTCTTGCTAACATCCATATTGTTGGTTATTTGTCATGTGCACATGTCTGAGGATCCTCAGGAGCAGTTTACATTGGCCTAAGGTTAAGGCGGGATTGCGTACGGTCCTCCAAGTTCTTAGGCAAACTTTGGAAAAACTGTCTTAGATTAAATGTTTTGGTAGCCTCCTATAGCTTACCTCCATCACCACTGCATCCGGCCTTGTGCGTCATAACCGCCATATTGACTCATTCTGATGTGTTTTACATGTCAGCGGACAATAGACATTTAAAAGCATTTCATTGACTCTTTAGATTAGGAGTTATAATTCCAAGTGCTTAGATATTTGGGTGCTTTGTCTCGTACCCACATTAGACAGGACATGACCATGACTTTCACCTTCTACTGAAACAAATTTTACAAAATATAAATCCTACATATTCTCCACACATGGCTTGACTCTTCACTTTACATATTTTATAAAAAAGCTCACAAAAGTTTAAACAATAGCAGCTCATATATATATATATATATATATATATATATATATATACATTTTTTTATATAAATCCAGAAGTTATCTTGATAAATCATGCTCACAGCTCACAGAACCGGCACTTAAATTTACCATCTTATCTGCCATGCATTATGACTTTTTAACACACATGACTAATTATATACCTTGATAATGTCAAAAGTAGAATGTCAGGAATGAGGATATGTGGTTTCCTATTAATAATAAGAGAGACTATTACTGTAATGCTACTATTATTCTTATTCAAATTTATATTTATGGTTATTTACACTAGAATTGAATGTACCAGGGTTTTTACAATACTTTTTTACATTAGGGAGATTTTTTCTCTGAGTTCCTCAATTTTTGATCATTTTGAGTCATCATTTTGTTGCTGTTGTTGGAATACTGTTTGGAGAGGTTTCTGGAACACATCGAAGAACAGGGACACCAATGGCGCCAAATGTTCTAGCGTTAGATTGCCTTGTGCTGTCAACAAATCATTTATCCAAAGTACAGCAGACACATTTAGCAACAGGAAGAAACCTCACTTATAGGGTGTGTGTTGTTCCTCTATGAGCTGTTACGTGTTAAAGTATAGTCATATTTTAAAAAATATCTTTGAGTGCCTATTTTTTTATGTAGCTTGGCTGTGGTTTCTAAGTGAAAGAATCACAAAACATAATGCAAACCAATTGGATTTGTTATTTTAAAAGTATCACTGAAAGAAATTGATAATAGTATTTACAGTATATAATCATTAGCATGTGTTTGACATTAATGATTCAACCCACACAAAGGAACACTAATCTTTTGACTTAGCATGTATCTAATTTTAGTACTATAATGACATTTTTGCATTTTAAAAAAGAAAACTGCCTGAAATGGAGAAGTAAACAGATGTAAATATGTTCTGGGGATGTGTCTGGCCTCATCCTTACAGTATGAGTTAGCACACGTTGGTGCCTTAAAGTTTTAGTAAGACCAAGTTTCGAAACACCACAAGTGCTAATGCTATGTCAGTAATGGCAGTTTAAGGGTGAAGGACAAGTCATGACTGGACTTAAAATTCCTGCTGGAGCATTTCTGGAGTACATTAGCATAAGAAGCTAGCATGGTAATGATGGTAAAGATTAGCATAGGCTGTAGAAGCTGCAATGCAGTGAGAAGTGTCCACCACTTTGTGCTAATCATTAGCATTAGCATCATTACCTTTCCTTGCGCTGTTACTGTAGCTTCAGAAACTCGAGCTCTGAATGGCTTGATGTCTCCTGAAGAGAAAAGAGAAAATAAAACGTGACACTAAGAGCTGGACTGAGAGAATGAAGCAATAAAGAGAAATGTACAAATAGATTTAGCCCTGAATTTCATTTTAGAAAATCCTTCCTAAAAAAAAAAATCTGTGATATTTTACATATTTCCCTATTTTTCTATTTTCCCTCATTGTTTTTGTTTGTTTTGACAAGATCAAGTTATTTTTATAATGTTACTGTCCTTTTATTTTCCCCATTTTCATGCTAGATATGTTTATTTATTTAAACTTTATATTTGATTTTCTCTTTTGATTTTTGTTTATTTGTTTGTTTGTGTTTCCCAGATTATTGTACACAATTAAATAATTCTCACATGTTAATTTTTTCACAATTAATGTTTTTAATGTAGGAATTATCTTCTTAAGTAAAGTATTTCACATGAATATTTCTATTTAACATGATCATTTGGTATTTTATATTTCCACACATTTAAACAGTGATTCCCAATTTAAATGTTTAACATATAGTGGCATGTGGTTTATCATTTGGTTATTTTTTTTATTGGATTTATTTTTATTGGATTGAATTTTAAGTTTAAGTTTTTTATATAAGGCATGTTTTTTTTTTTTTTGTACATTTTCATAGAATTTTTCTTTCTTTTTTTTTTATCTGGCCTTTATATCTAACTTGTTGTTGACATGAGATAAGCCTGTGCTGGTGATCTGAGTGTGAACATATGCTGATCCTCTTTCTGGGTTATTTTTAAAACCTTTTTTTATTTCTGTCTTTGATTAATAGATTTTCAATCATAAGACACAGATATCTGACACTGTGATGTTCTATGCACTTGTCATTCTGTGTGTGTGTGTGTGTGTGCGTGCCCTTATCAGATTACACAGTGACCATGAGCGTGTCAGACTCATAGCTTTTGACACACAAAGCCAATGGAGTGTGACGTCTCTCTGCTCTGTGATTTAGTAGTGAAGATGACTGATGTGAGGCACAGAGCTATTGTAAATCAGTTGTGTGTTACATGTGACATATTTTAAAGAATGTGTAACTTTCTTGATGAGTGACTAACACTATGATTATCTTTTCCACAACTAGCATTTATAAAATTAGGGTTTGTTTTTTACGTGTCACAACACAAGGTGTGTTCCAGCACTTATTGCTGTGTGTGTGTGTGTGTGTGTGTGTGTGTGTGTGTGAGAGAGAGAGAGAGAGAGAGAGAGAGAGAGAGAGAGAGA
>JAQMYJ010000023.1:33495141-33505219 GCA_030014305.1 Clarias laeviceps | reverse complement strand
AGGAGAGGGCTGTACCCTTAATTCCTACTACATTTTCTAATCTGTGAAGAAGAATACTATGATCAATGGTGTCAAAAACTGCACTGAGGTCGAGTAATACAAGCCTGAATCCCAACCCTTATCCTAGCCCTAATTCTAACCCTGATCCTGGTTGTTGTTTGTTGACGTTTCATTAAATGTCTAAAAAGCATATTTTCTATCATTAAAAAAACAAAGTTTATAGATCGATAAACTAATTTTTCATGAAAATGAGTAGAAGAATTATGTTCTGTCAAAAAATAAATAAATAAAAAATCCAATTTTAACAGTTAGATCCAAAATCATGTGAGCTGCTTAGTCAGTTTACACAAGTCAACTGTTCTTTTTTGTTGTTGTTTTTGCAAAAAATATTGTGATATCAATGATATCCCAAACAAAACATGCTAAAAGACATTTCATCATGGTGTTGATATTATATCATTATGTCACCCAGCCCTAATACCAAACATATTTTATCATCCTGTGTTTTAATATTTGTATTGTGGCTCTAGAAGAGACGAGCGAGTGCTTCCCAGAATGTTTTTCTACTGAAAACCCAAACGATATAAAACAATATTATCTAACATGTCATTATAACCTCAGTATTACCCAGAATTCTTTCTACTGCTCGTTTAAAAAGAAACATGTGGTTTAATCTTTCCAGACTTGTGCATGTGCAGCCTTTAAAAAATGTAGTGACGTGACAGAGTCAGAAGAACACAATCCGAGCGATACTCAGAAATGACTCCACCTCTGTGTGGAGGACGAATCCCATATGAACAGGGCTTAAGCGCGGTGTGTATGCGCTGTTTGTTTTGGTGTAGCCGTGTGTCTCAATGTGAGTTAATTCACTAGTGCTGATGCTCAGCTTGGCTGAAAATAAATATGACTCATTTTCTTTGTGTATAACACGCACACACACACACACACACACGTACACACACGCACACACACATACACGCACACACACATCAAACGAAACTTCATAAAGAACAATGAAGTCTGTTGTAGACACAGTTACACGGTGTGTGTGTTTATAACAACACAATAATTACAAAAACTGATCCGATGCGGATGAAGGCGTGGACTTTGTGTCCTGGTTTGGTTTAGTTAGAATCGTCCACCTGCCGTTTTACAAGCTGCACAATTTTACATCCTAAGACACCACTGTGTTACACACTGTTGCACTTTTACACACATTTCACACTTTAAAGCTTCAGTTTAACCTGAAGGAAGTGATAATGATAGGTCTGTGGTTAACGCTTTGGCTGCTTAAGCAGAAGGTCATGAGTTCAAATCCCAGTGGCCTATGAATAAAAGTGCCACTGTGAATAAATACAGCAGGTGGATGATATAACCATAGTCAATCATTTTACAACTACACTGTATTTTAGCATGACAGTACCAGATTGGATAAATGTTGTAATATTATGTGTCATGTTAAGTAACAAAATATGTAAATTTCTCATATTTTCACAATACAGCTTTGCTGATTTGTAAACAGAACCAAACAGAGTGATATACAGTATGCATCAGGTATTACGATTCAACATAATCCACGCTTTTACATAAAAGTCTTAATTTATTTCATGAATGTTATCTAACGTTTCAAATTTTAGGTAATTTTATAATTAAGGAACAAATTATTAAATAATTAAAGAAAAGATCCTCAGTATCTACTGCCGCAAAACAGCAGTGTTTAAGAAAGTTTTGTGCAAAATAAAGAAAGACAATATTTTTTGTCATTACAATTTTCAATTTCAGAACTTTACAGATCTGTTATAAAAGTTTCGTATTAAAGTAGGCTCATACAGTCACACCTTTTTTTCCTTTTGTTATTTAAAAGAAATATTTTATGATACTAATAATATCACAAAAAATTGAAGTAAATTTTATAATCATAAGTTTAAACATTTTACCATTTAAAAAATTCCCTACAAAATTTTTTAACAGCTGACTGAATTTTTTTATTTATTTACATGCTTAATTATATATATATTTTAATAATTTGAAAAGTTTTTTTCATTATATTTCAGTTATTTTCATTATATTATATTTAATTTCATTATTACATAACATTAATATATAATTATTACATATTACACTTTCAAAGTTATTTTATTTTATATTTTGTGATTACATTTTATGAATTTCTAAGATTTTCTTGTTTTTGGTTTTTACAGTTTTCATGATATATCAGATTTGAATCCTTAATGCTGAAATTTCTCAGAACCCTGAAACAGATTGTTCTAATTTTAACACTTGTTTACAAAAATCATTTTGAGATCAAATAATTAATATTTACAAATAATTAAATAATTAATGTGAAGAAGAAGAATAAATCAGTGAATAATAAATCAGTTGGTGTTGTGGTGGGCCGGTGCGGTTTCAGGCTCTCACTGCTTGTAGGGATGTTTCTGTTCCTGTTCTGCCACCTACTCTGATCAGAGATAACGGTAAGCGTAAGTTCATCTCCAAGTTCCAGGTTTCAGGGAACGTGTTTTCTTCCTCGTTTCATGACGAATACTAAAATGTTTGTTTATGTTCGAGTCCTCGTTCCTCGTCCTGCAGAGGAAATTGCTGTTATACAATCAGTGTGCCCTCCACCCACTATAATAACCTCCACGTTGTGCCACTGTGCATGTGTGTGTGTGTGTGTGTGTGTGTGGAATCCTCAAGAGAACATCAACAGAGCACCCCATTTCAAACATATGTTTTGTTCACATCTACAGAAATGCAGTTTCGCTGTTCCTCTTGTTGCCGCTGGTTACTGAACCTGTGTCTCGGTGAAAATGAAAAGTGAGAAAGGAGCACAACTTCTGTTTTTCGCTCTCTGCTGCACATGTGGTTGAAACTCTTCCAATTTCTTTTCACTGGTCTTCGACATCTGGGCTGTTTTTCTCATATAAAGAATTCTTGGTGATTTTGGCCGCAATGCCAGTGGATGATATGATCCGTGATGCTTGTCGTAGGTTCGCCCCAGGCCTAGTGACCTTCTTGAGGTTTCCCAAGGTAAGCTGTAGACGAGGAAGTGGTGTGTGTGTGTGTGTGTGTGTGTGTATGTGACTTGAGAGACAGTGAGAACATTGCAGCATCTGAGAATCACCGTGCTGGATAATATTTGATGTAAATGCTCATTAAGATGCAACACTTGAAAATGATTTATTTTAAGGAATTATATTAGTTCATTTAGGTAATTGTTTTTTTTTTTACCTTGCTGGCAAAGTGTCATGTCTTGTCATGATTATCAGTTCATCCCACTTAACTTAAAATGTGCACAAGTGCTGCAGTCCAGATAATTTTGTGTGTAAAATTCATATTTATTCATTCAGTTAATACATATTACCAAAATTTAAAGGTTTTGCTGCTGCCTTAGGATTTAAAATCACAGTCATCCAGTCAAACCCGTGATCATGAAAAGATTTTTTTTCCACTTACACAACAAAAGTTTGCCAAAATTACAATTACTTTCTTTATTAATGAACAAGCTGTATTTTTTGTCTATTTATTTAAAGGGTGTTCAAGTCAAAAAGGGACTTGTGATGAAATTACAGGAGAACAAATGTGTAAAAGTGATTGACAGTGATTGTGGCAGAAGACTTCAAGCGCAGTACAGTGAAGAGACGCATCTGTCTGTGGAAACTCTACACACAATCATTCACAAACATGCCTTGCAAATTAATGGAACTCGGGGGATGTGGGAGTTATTCTTAATCTTACTTCAAGCTATTTCCACATGTTTGGGCCATTAAAGGAGTTCTTGGGGGGCCAGCGTTTCAGACGTAAATCAGACAGGCAGTCCGATCATGGCTTTGGTGTACTGAGAGAACTTTCTGCCTTGATGGTATCCAAGCCCTGGCGAAATGCTGTGATAAACGCATTAGTGTAGCAGGGGATTATATCGAAAAACATAAATGGAGTTTTTTCCTCTCAGATCTGTGTTCTCTTATTCTGCACAATCAAATTCCCACTTTGACTTGAACGCCTCATTTCGGTACATTTAATGTTTGTCATAAGAGCTACTTCCTGTTCTCTTTTGCATTACAGCAACTATAAACGCTACCAGAATCTTTACTCTCTTGTTATGTGACAGAGAAACCTGAAATGACACATAAACTCCTCTGTCCTGAAGGTGTAGGAACAGTGCGACTCAAACAGCTTGATGTCTGGCACCGGAGACTCTTTCCACGGATGTTAAAAAAACATCTTAAAGAAAACCTCACCATAATATGTATACCATAATCACACATAATCTTTGCTCTGTTTATGTGGCGCAGCTGCCGGACAAGTCCCTCCGGAGGGGTTGTTAGAGTGCATTAATATCAACTTGTAGCTTTAGCAGAAAGTGAATTTAGAATTCCGAAATCAACATGACTGTTGTGTAATTAATAATAACATGATAATAAATGCATCTTTTTTGTTTAAGTTTATATTGCAAACATATAGTATTTAAGTTTACCTTTAAGATTAAGCAGCAAATGTGTTAAGTGTGTTTTTACCACAGATAGGGATCAGATTTTGGACTGAAGTGATCTCCTGCAGCACACGTGAACCAGGGTTTGATTCAAATAGATTTGAATTATTGCGTCGAGCTGTGCTGATCTGGCATTGCTGTGTCGCTCGTAGACATCTTAGGATTGAGTTATGTGCAACGGAAAGTTCATCAGAACCGTCTGTCTCTGTGCTTCCTCTCCCCTGAGGGGAGCGATAATTTGCAAAGGAAAAAAAACATTAGCTGGACATTTCCCCAGTTTACAGGAACTCTCTAGCAGGCTGATCGCAGTAGTTTATATATATTTGTTTTCTGACTTAAAAAAAAAAAAAGTTTCATCGCCATGCTGTCTTTCATTCTGCAGCTGTCGCAGTGATGCTGGGGGATTTCTGTTACAGTTCTTTGTAAAAAAAAAAGTCGTTTTCTGACGTTGTCTGCGTGCCAAGTGCTGTTTGGTTCGGCTGTGTCCCAGGAGAAAAGCAAAAAAAAAGCCACACACCCGCATACACATACACTTTTGTAATGTAATTGACCTAATGCTTTTCGTGACACATTTTTCAAAGTTTCACACCTCACTTCGTTGTTAATTCAGTTCCTATTACAGTTTCAGTGTACAAAAATTCACCTTGAGGTGGACTGGTGTCTAATGCAGGGTGTGTTCCCTCCTCACACCCAGTACTCCGACTAGACTCCGGATCTCCTCTGAATTTCACTGAAAGATTTTTGTTCCTCTTACACAACAACAATTTGCCAAGATTTTGTTTTCTTTACTAATGACCATGCTTTCATTTTTTCTTTCTTTATACGATGGGCGTTCACGTCAAATCGGGACTAGTGTTGAAATTTCTGGTGAATGAAGATGTACAATCGATTTGACATTTACAGAAGACTTCAAGCACAGTACAGTCATGAGAATTGTAGCCAGTAAAACATTTGAACAGTGCAGATATTTTAAAAAGTCCATACTTCCGTGAACGCCGGTTAACTTGTCGCTAAACCTGCAGTTCTGTGGGAACCTGTACGCACAATCATTCATCAACACCACTTGCACATTACAGGAACTCAACTGTGAGTTACTGCCACATCTGCCGTACAGTCCTGACCTCTTTCTAAGCCGTTGAAGGAGTTCCTGGGAGGCCAGCGTTTTAGACATGAATCATACAGGAGGTCTGATCATGGCTCTGGCGTACTGAGAAAACTTTCATCCTTGATGGTATCCAAGCACCAGTGATACGCTGGGAGAAGTGCATTAATTTAGCAGGGGATTATACAGAGAAATAAAGGTTTTTTTTTACTCTCAGAACTGTATTCTGTTATTTTGCGCAATGAAAAGTCCCGCTTTGGCTCGAACACCCCCCATAGTTACTTTTAATGTTTTGGAATGTCAGTCTAAGGTACCAGAACATCCAATGTCACATCCAATACTTCACTAATAAACTCTATTTTATATATATAACTACTATAAAATGTATAAAATTATAAAATTAACCAGGCACAGGTCACCCATTAAACCATTATTAAACCAACAAGAACAGAGAGAAACCTGTAATGGTGTTCATGCTCTGGGTGAAATAGTTTGTGTGTGTGTGTGTGTGTGTGTGCGAGGTATGGATATCTGATCCCTCTCCTCTCTGTCTCTTTTGTTAGTGCTGAATAAAGGGACAGGCTCAGGTCAGGGATTTCGCTGCTCCACTGTGCTTTGTCCTGCCCAGGTTTCCATGGTTTTTTTGTTTGAGTTGATGATGGGAATACTAGCGCCGGTATAATATTCGCACGGAGAGCAGGAACCATGCTGAGGTCACAATGAAAGCGGGTTTGAAGTGTTTGATATTACAAAAGGGCCTTGGTGGTGGTTATTTGTCATCTTCTGCCTGCTGATCTCTGCACTCAGAAATGTCTAAAAACAGATTTTTTTTTTTTACTTTTTCGCATTCTGGATGCTGGTTGGATGAGTAGTCTGGACAAGTTCAGGCATGATCTCAGTGTGCCTAGTGTGTCTTGAGTGACAAGCGTCTTATGTAACATCTGCCTTATCTGGTAGCGTATTCAGTGTGATCATAATACTGTAAAACACAATGCTTCTGGGGAATTAGGCCACAGGCAATCCTGAAGCCTTTTTCATCTTCACTAGGTGAGGCAAATGTTGACGGATCAGATTCCTAGCCCTTTTCTTTTTTTATTAGCCTTAATTTATGCCCTACCTTAAATCTGACTCTACCAACATTTTAAACATTACCACTCATCCATCTTGCCATCATTTTATTTCAGTTTCGAGTGCTTGTGCTAATATCTCTTTCTTTCTTCCCCTTAGCAGGAGCATGAGAACCCCACTACGGCAGTGTACGCTAATGTATCTGAACTGAAGAAGCTCTCATTGCGCATACCTCCCTCATCCACCTCCACCTGCTCGTCTCCCGGCCTCCCTCTCACCCCCGCTCCGGACTCGCCTGAATGGGAGGGGCGACCTGAACTGGACAACAGCAAAATGTTCTACCCCTCCACGCACCCTCGGACCCCGACTCTGCCCGCAGGCGTGGATGCTTCGGCCTTGTCCATCCCAGCAGTGCCTGCTCCGTCTGTGCCTGCTCCGTCTGTGCCTGCTCCGTCTTTACTGCCTCCAACTCTCTTGCCGGGATCAGACTGGAAACAACATTTAGACGAGGCCACAGGGAGACACTACTACTACAATGACTCGCTGAAACAGTCAACCTGGGCCGCCCCTGAGCCGATCAGCCCTCAGCTGGAAGGACCGGTAAGAACATTCTGGAGGATAGTGTGTGATATTAGTTTTTTTGTCCTTAAGTAATATCACAATTGGGGTTGTGCTGTTGTGATGAATATCAGCATGGCTGTGATGCGAGTTCGATTCCCGGGTGATGCTGTAACCTCTCGCAGCCGGAGGTCTACAGAGAGCTGATTGGCCGAGCTCTCTCAGAGGGGAGGGATGAGAGGTACTTGGTGCCCCCACATTAATCTCACGGCTCAACAGCCAATCAGGGGCAGAGCTCACGCAAGCCGAAGAAGCGGATAGCACTGTCCTCTGAGTGTGTTACGCCGCCCCCAACGGTGCATGAGCAAGTAGTTCGAAAAGATGCTGTCGGCTGGCGTCACGTGGTTCGGAGATTCAGCCCTCCCAACTGAGTGGTAATAGTAGCTTAATGTGAGAGCCCCCTAGTGACAGGGAGGAATTGGACATGACTAAATTAGAGGCCATGTCTTCCTACACAGAGGCCATGTCTTCCTCACAGACTTGCATAAAAGCCATCCCTCTATTCCTACTTGTTTGGGACGATGGGTCTTACATTCATGGGGGGCCAAGAATGTCAAGCCCATAACAAATCAAACAAACAAGCAAACAAAAAATATTTCTACACTACTGTGTAAATGTCTTGACACCCAACAACCACCACTACCATCTTTCATTTCTTCATATTTTGCTTCCAAAGAGCCATATTATAATTACTAAATAATACACATGTAAACAGTAATACAAGTACAACCTGGTCATGTGATCTTACACAACCATAGTCATTGAATCATAATCAACGAAACACATTTTCATATCTATAATTTCCTTTCTCTTTCTCCAGCCCCCTCTACCAGAAGAGGATTACCCCAAAACCGAGCGTGACACCGAGGCCAACCCTTTCAAACAACCCATCCTGCCCCGACTCAATGTGGAACCTGGAAGCTCTGTACCGCCCGGCTGGAGCTGCTCCACAGAGCCTGGAGGAAAAACTGTCTTCACCAGTGAGCTCACACATCAGCAGGTAAACATTCAAAATCATACATATGTTTTTACACAAAAATAGTAAGAAAAAATTGTGTAGTATGCTCCAAAAACAGGCCACGCCCACAAGTGATACCAGGAGCAGTTGCTGCACTTTTACAAGAGAAGAAACATGACCGACCTGTCACATGGTAGCCTGATTGGCTGTTTATATGAACCAATCAGATATAATGTAGAATGTTTTTATAACTTACTGTTTTATTTTATTGCTTTAAGCTGCTGATTACAATAAGCGATAATAAGATTAATTAAATCCTGATCTGATAATTGATGCTAATTGAACTAATGGACTGATGTGATTATGTTCATTGCTGTCTGTGTGTAATATCTTTCGGTTTAGATGGGACATTTCTTAGGTATTCAGCATTCTAACCTTTTTAAACAGCGCCATCTGTTGCTCTTAATTTTAATGACTAAAGTGCTTGTCTTTTTCCACAGTGGATCAAGTCGAAAGATGAGAATGGGAAGACGTATTACTACTTAAAGGACGGCTCTGTGTCTCAGTGGCATCTTCCAGAGGTTAGTGTGTTCATGTCTCTTTATAAGCTGTGTAGAAGATATGCATGAGCTTTGTATGAACTGTGTAGATCTCTGTATTAGCTGTGTGTGTGATGTATATGATCTCTGTATGAGATGTGTATGAGCTGTTTTTGAGCTGTTTAGGATCTCTGTATGAGTTGTGTATGAGTTGTGTATGAGCTGTGTATGAGCTGTTTATGAGATGTGTATGAGATGTTTATGAGTTGTGTATGAACTGTGTATGGCCTGTCTATGAGATGTGTATGAGCTGTGTAGAGCTGTGTATAAGATGAGTATGAGATATGTATGCAATGTGTATGCAGTTTGTATGAGCTGTGTATGAGATGTTCATGAGCTGTGTATGAGATGTGTATGAGATGTGTATGGCCTGTCTATGAGCTGTTTATGAGCTGTGTATGAACTGTGTATGGCCTGTCTATGAGATGTTTATAAGCTGTGCATGAGCTGTGTATCCAATGTGTATGCAGTTTGTTTGAGCTGTGTATGGGCTGTGTATGGGCTGTGTATGGGCTGTGTATGATATGTACAGTATAGGCTGTGCATAAGCAGTGTATGAGCTGTGTATGAGATATGTTTGAGGTGTGTGTGTGATGTGTATGAGCTGTGTATGAGTTGTGTATAAGATGAGCTGTGTATGAGCTTTGTATGAGCTGTATATGAAATGTGTATGAGCTTTGTATGAACTGTGTATGAACTGTTCATGAACAGGCATCAGCTTTGGGGAACGGAGAGGAGCAGGATGGACATGCTGTTTCTAAAAACTGGAAACCCGTCCCACAAGAGGACACGGTGAGCCAGTAACACACTCTAACGGACTTTTGCAGTATATGAAACACTCTAATGCACTAACATATGATACACTCTAACACACTTTCCCACAATACAGTTTGATGTGATAGACGTGTTTAATTACAGAACTGTTACATCGATGATGTAGCACGCGCATTGATGATCCACACAGATTTGTGAATTCTGTTATACGATATGTAGCCTGAAGGTGAAAGCACAGTCGAGTCATGACTATTCTTGTTTACAGCAGAAGTTTTTGCCATCTCACCGCAGGATCGCTTCTGATTACAGCACTGATTCATCGAGCACGGCGAATTCAGCGGACGTACATCAGGCATGTACATTCAATTCAATTCAATTCAATTCAATTTGATTTGTATAGCACTTTTAACAATTGGCATTGTCCCAAAGCAGCTTTACACAATCAAAAGAATTATTTAAGTTTGTAT
>JAQMYJ010000023.1:33483863-33495041 GCA_030014305.1 Clarias laeviceps | reverse complement strand
TCAAGTCCTCAGAGAAACAGCTGCCAACACCAGTCGAGGCCAGAACCGTCTTCTAGGTAGAGAGAAACATCCCCAGACACGAGACGCATCCCAAAGAGACACACGGGGCATCCATGCGACGAGCTCTCCAACCATAAACCCCCTTCTGTTATACCACGCTGTACACTCCTCAAGTTCTCTTAACTTTAATCAATATGCAAACGCTACCGCATTTACAAAGGAATGTTAATGGCATAACTAACAAGTATTTTAATACATTTACATTTTTTATTTACAATTTCCAATTAACCCACTGATGATAATCAGCACCTGAGTGTTAAAAAAAAGAAAAAAATTCAACCCAGTATAAGGAACACCATAATGAACATGTTTATGGTTTATGGATCATATCTGTTTTTAAACCTGGAGCCCAGAGTCCAGGATGTTATCAACATGTTTTTTTTTTTTTTCATTTTTGTCTTTTTTTTATCTGTCTCCACCCTCCTTCCCTTGAGAGGAAAATAAGAACATTGTAAACAACATATAGAGTTACAGTTAATGGACTATTAAATCCTATTCTAACATTGAGAGAAAAAGAAAAATAAGACAAGGAAGAGAATGAATAAGAAATACATAGATAAATGAGGGAAAACCAGAATAAATAAAATGAAAAAAAAAATCCAAAAGCAAAATTACAAGCGTAGAAAAGACATGTGCAAGTTCTCTTCATAAAACAAAATCAGAAAAAAATATTTTTACAGTACAGTGCAAAAGTCTTGACACCCCCACCACCACCATCATCAATTTCCTCATATTTTTTGCTTCCAAAGAGCTATTTTCTTATATTTTTAATGTACGCTTGAGGAACAATTCTAGGCTTCCTGAAGGATTTTTTTGCCTCTGGTTTTTGGCACATTTTTGTCTTTCCTTTTCAGTCCAGTTGCTGTACATGAGCAGTTTCAGAGAAATGATTTTGTTTGTTAAGCCACACAGTGACCTATGAATTGTTTAAGCAAAGTCTTGCACCTCCCTGAGGAAGTACAAGGCTTTGCTTACACAACCTCCCACACCTCCCTGAAGGCATGATCCAGTGAGAAACAGGTGCAGATGACAGATGATCAGGCCTGTGATTAGTATACTGGTGATGCTGAATGCTGAGTGGTTGGAACAGACGAGAGGAGAAATGAGGTTTGTTACATAAACGACCAGTTTTTAAATTCAGCAATTCAGGCACTTTGCAGCCTGTCGCAGGAAAACGTCTGATCCTATTTCTTTAACTTAATGTACAGTATTTAATTTTATTTAATAGGAAGAAATGAGAAGGGAGGTGTCAAGACTTTTGCATAGTACGATATTATAAAAATCTCCCTAATCTTCAAGGGGGCAAGACATTTGTTTTGCAAAATTTAAAGTTATATTTTTAGGGGGGATAGGAGGAAAATAAAGAATAGAAAACAGAATAGATTAAATAAAAGAAATTAATTAGCAAATTAATTTATTAATCAATACCAGATGCACAAATAGATAGATAAAAAAAATCCAAATTTAAATAAACTTTAAAAATGTTGATAAAATGTTGAGAAATGTGAATAAAAAAAAAACATACATGTGCTTATCAATAAACCAAAAGCAAAGCCAGTGAAGCAGGAAAGAATGAATAAACCTGAACATAAGGAAAGCCAGGTGTGCGCATTTACTTAACATTTACAACAACATCAAACAAACAGGTGTTAATTTGCTGTTTTACTTCGTTGACCTTATGTATGTTTCATTAGGATAAAAACACTTTTTTAATGTAAATGAACACAATAAATATATTTGCCACTGAAAGGGATAAGAGGAATAATTCAGGGCCAAATTCCACAAATCTTCCGTGGAAAACCTCTGTGCAAAAATGCGTCCCAAAGTTCAGCTGAGACTCATATAAAGCTTCTGAGGTTCCAATGAGCTAAAATTTATAACGACCAAGACCTACTGTAATGCACCTCAATTTTCATTTACGAAGGCTTTTAAAAATCAGAACTCTCACTTTATGGCAGTGCATTTACATTATAATTTGAATAATGTTTGGCTCATTCTGAAAGAGAACACCTTCATACTTGTACAATCACTCTGAGAAGTTATTACTACTACACACAGCATTCTCATTAAATGTCCTCATTTCATCATACTTTCACTAAAATCGTAAAATGTTGACTTGTGTAAAAACTCTTGTGCTTTAATTGAAGGTGGATAACCTGAAGCTGAAGAGGAATCTGTCCAGTACAGATTCACACCCCCATAACCTCCATCATCACCATGTGCGTTAAAGTCTACGCGGCAGGATTATAATACGATCAGTCCGGTCATGTTGTAATTCTGTGGGCTTGGGAGTCTAGTCGTGCATTCCACTATGAATTTACCGTAGCCTCACTGACTTCCTGGTTACTGCCGACATGTTTTGGGTCCTTTCACCTCTCACATGAGCTTGCTAATGAGTCTTTTCACCCTGTGGTCAGGAGATTATGAGCTTGATCCTTGATGATGTCACAGCCTGGAGTAAATGAAGCAAAGCTGGCTGTGAGACTCTCTGGGTGGGAGGGGCATACATATTCTCATTCCTGTCAATCACAGTGGCGTTAACCAATCCAAGACATCTGTGAGCTCATATGTGTGGAAAAGGACAGATTCTTCTGAATGTGTTATGATTGACCATAATGTCACGTGACAGTATAGAGTGGCAACAGGAATGACCAACCTGAAAAGAATATTGGGAAAATTCTGTTGAATTCTGGATTCTGATTGGACACAAAGTTGGTAATTGATTTTCTGTAACAGCAACCTCTGTAAAAGTTGTGCAGCTGTGTTTAGATTTTTGTTAATCGTAATCAGATTCTTCTAATCCATTATCATTTCTGAAGTTTTATATTTGATATTTTTTGGATTCTACGCTCTATTCCAAAAAAGCCACAAAACCTCTATGAAATCCACATGCAATAATTGCTTTAATGAGTTTTGTAGTCCGCAGCTGCATTTTAAAATTTCTAGCATGTTGTAGAAAGGCATTGACTGATTGGGAGTACTTATTTCACAGACATATATAAATATCATCTAATAGATGCCATGTTGATTTATTCAAACATATCACAACTGTGGTATAAATGGAATAAAACACTCCTGATCGCACCATTATACGTAGGAAAATGCTGTACGACTAAGAAACTTTGCTTCATTACACCACCATGTCGTTCATTATTTTTACATAAGAGTTCAATATGGCGTTTAATTGCTTAAATGCTTTATTGTATAATTGTGGTAGTTATTACATTATGAATTAGTTTTTAAGAAAACAAGTGCACACGCTGCTGCTTTCTGGCCACTTGTGTTATTTAGGACCATCGGTGGAAGTCAGTGAAGTTATGATAAAAACAGTGATGGACTGCAAGTTAGATATTTGTGGTGTCTCAGGGGTTCATGGGAAACTGAGTTCTAACACTCAACAGTATTAACAGTACTAACAGCTCTGACTGATAAACACTGATGACATCACACATAATAATAATCACTAACCCTTCAGTTTTAAAACGAAAACCATAGTTTTCCATCTGTGAGGTGTGTATGTGGGTCTTGTGTGCACGTGTGTGTATGTTCTGTATATTAGGTGTCTGTTTTTCTATGTGTCATCATTACGCAACTTTAACACTTAACTTCAAAAAGGGTGGAGGGCTGCAGGGGTGTTTGCATGCTCTGTCTGTTATTATGCATCGTTCCAGAACGTTCTCTCTTGCTTTCGGTTGTAGGGTTCATCGCTGGAGAAGGCTGGAATCCTGAACAAGACCAAAGTAGCAGATAATGGGAAGAAACTGAGGTACGGAATCTGTGATTATAGTTTAAATGGTTTCATAGTGAATTTTTGTCTAATATACGTAAAGTGAAGTCTGAGAGGGAAAAAGGTTTTGGCTATCATGTGCAACAAGTAGTTTTAGAGTATTTTAGTATTTCAAACGATCTGTCTTTGCTTTGATGGCAGTTAAGACAGCACAAGTTTGTGTCAAACCTGAGGTTAGATCAAATCCATCTGACGTGCTCAGTGGAAGAGATCAGACTTTAAAACACACTGGGCTTTTGTTCAAAAGAATTAACATGTTACAAATTTGTTTTACTTAATTCATTAAAACATTGACCTACAGTACTGTAGATATAGTGTGAAAACTTGAATATTACATATTAAGCTAAGATATTAAACATTTCTTGTTTTTGCAAATGTAAACAAAAATTCATGTTATTTTGAGCAGAATTCAAAACAAATTTCCAGATATTGAATGCAAAATTAAATTTATAGTTCCTTAGAACTTTTGTCATGTTTAATCTCACATTGCATCGTGTCTTGGACTCTGATTGTCAGAAGGTGTTGATTAATTTTCTATAACAGTATCTCTGATATTATTATAAATTAATATAAATGCACGCATCTTAATGTCATTTTTTTTCATAGTAACGGTTCGTTTACAGGAATGTGTACAGTGGGCGCTATAGATAAAATGGTTATTATGGTAAAATCTATAAATTAGATTCTGGTTTCGTGTAACTTTTACAAATTGATATTATGTTTATTTTGCTAAAAGTCATTTAAGTTGTTTCATGTAATTCAGTGTATTTCATTTGTTCAACCTAAATATGTACAAAAATTTATCATTATTTATTTTCAACTCACATAGTTGAAATAATGAATATGGTAAAACAATAATCTTTTTAATAATAATAATTGGCAAATAGCTGTGGTGGAAGAGTACACGCATGCATTATAGAACAATAATCCCGGTTTTCCATGACGTGTCTTTGTGTGCGTTCTCAGGAAGAACTGGGCTCAGTCCTGGACCGTACTTCATGGAGGAATTCTCACCTTCTACAAAGATCCCAAATCCACTCCGGCTGGGAATGTGGTAAGATAACTTACCTTAACTCAAGATCCTAACACTCTGATGGGTTCCTTTCAGATCTTTAAGTCACATAGGTTTTTGCTGGCTCTCTATAGACTAAGACGAATCAGATCGTCCCGGAGTTCACAGTGGAGCTAAAAGGAGCTTCAGTCGGTTGGGCGTCAAAAGACAAGTCCAGCAAGAAGAACGTCCTGGAGGTGCGGTAACACATTTTAAGTCTCGTTGGCATCATCACTGATTAGCACTGATGCAGAACTTCATTATAATCAGCTTAACGTCCTGCTTGTCTTTCTACAGCTAAAGACACGTCAAAGTTCAGAGTACCTCATACAATACGACACCGACAGCATCATCCACGACTGGCACAAGATCATCCAGGACACCATTAAACACCTGGTGAGTGAGACGGCGCCATCGTGTGACCGGATCCAGTATTACACATTTGTTGTATCATTGCACTTTACACATTTTAAAACAGAAAACATATTGCATATTTATATATAACTGCATATGTACAGCTATGGGCAAAAGTTTGTGCCCCCTCCCCTTGGATTTGCAACAGGCAACAGTTAAATTTACCCATGTTGTATTGCTGATTGTAAATGAGCTACATTTCTGTTTAAATGATTAATAAGCTTAATTACAAAGATATTTAATTTTCTTATTATTATTAACAAATATATTTAATTTTCTTCTTCTTATTAAAATATTTAAGTAAATTATTGCTGCCTGCAATTATAAAAATGAACATAAATAATATATCCACTATATAATCAAAATACTTTGAGCTTATATTCAGAATATAATGTTTATTATATACTGTGTACATGTACTGTATATACTGATGAGGGCAAAAGTTTGTGCTCCCAATTTTTAAGGGGACAGCTGGTAAATTTGCATCTCTATATTTTTTTTGCATACATTTTTAAAATGATTAAATTAGTATATTGGTTTCCTGCAACCAAAAAAAAAAAAAACTTTAAACCAACAAAAACAACCTTTCCTTCTAATGACCTAGAGAAACAGATGGATCCAAATGCAGCTCGGTGGATATGAAGGAGAAAGACAAGCTATTATAAAATATTGTAGTGTTCCACGAGTTATACGCAACACTTATCACATTTGGGAAGAGAGATGCAACCTGGTGTGATTTTTGTCACTATTAACATCTTGACACACATCATTATTTATGTGTTCTGTTATATTCCTTCAGCTCTGTTAACTCCTTCCGGGGGTGAAAACTTTTGCACTTGGCTGTATGCTGCTTCTTTTCTGAATGTACACTGAACATGTTGTAATATGGATATTAATTGTGTGTGTGTGTGTGTGTGTGTGTGTGATTACAGGATCATGAACATGGGTCAGAGGAAGAGGATGATGAGGTCATGGAGAAACCGAACCAAGCTGTAGAGAGAGAACGGAAGAACACCAGTGAGTGACACACACACACGTGCTTACACTCACACACACATTGTTTTATTATCCCTCTCTCACACAAAATAGTAGTTGTTAAAGCTGGTGCGCATAATCATGTGTGTAAATGCATGGATTAATAAAATAGATTCATACATTTTAAGTTTAAACCACTTCAGAAGGTCTGAGACGTCTGATGGCTACAATTACTGTGAATGAAAGTATGATGTAAAAGCAAGTCCTCTGTTAAAAGCTGTAATATTTTTATGCTTTCCCTCACAGCGACGAGACAAAGCTCCTCGGGGGCTGCGGATAATGAGCAGAGCCGCGTTCGCACCAAACTGCGCAAGTTCCTCACGAGGAGACCCACGCTGCAGTCGGTCAAGGAGAAAGGCTACATCAAAGGTGAGCGCTTGAGTTCGGATCCTCCTTCAGAGACGTCGAGAAGAGTCTTCATGATTACAGCAGCAGATGCATCCTGGTCATCCTTTTTTCTTTCTTACGCTTCCTTTTAGACAACGTCTTCGGCTGTCACCTGGACACCTTGTGTCACCGCGAGAACACCACCGTCCCCAGATTTGTGGAGAAATGCATAAAGTCTGTAGAGAGGAGAGGTAAGAGAGAGTATATATATATATATATATACACTTATATATAGTGTTACAATCTGTGGATCCAAACAGTATGTATAAATAAAGAATATACAAAAAACATAGATAAAGTGTGTTTTGTTACTGCTTGTAACAAATCACACATGATGTTGGGGGTTATAACAGAAATTGGTGGACATACAGTATTATTATTGTATAGGGGGGAAAAATGTTTTTTATATTACATACAGTAATAGTAACTGGAATTATTTTACAACCCCAGCAATTTCAAACTACAGTATATTCTGATTGGTCAGAAGGTGTTGATTAATACAGCAGCTCTGACAGCAGTGTAGGTGCAAATCACACTTTCATATTAATGCATGCATTAGTGTTTCCATAGCAACAGCTCATTCACAGGGGCTTAAATTATGTCTTTTTATTTTATGCATATGGAAGGAGTCTCCAGTGTCAGTGCTTTGTAACAGTCAGAGGTAAAGCTGTAGCTTTAAGGCTTTACATTTTTCTGACATACAGAGGATTTTTTTTTGTTTCATATTAAATTCAAAAGAGAGAAAAGGGAGAGGTTTATTTGAAATGTTTGAAGAGCTAACCAATAATAATTGCTTTATTATTATAATTATTATAAAGCTCAGTGTTGGAGTACAATGTGCAAAGTGGAGTAGAATGCACATTGTCTTTAAGTCGTGTCTCCTCTAATGTTTCATATTCTGATCAGGACTAAACATCGATGGCATCTACAGAGTGAGTGGGAACCTGGCGGTCATCCAGAAGCTCCGGCACAAAGCTGATCACGGTACACGAGCGCCACGATATGTGTGTCTTAAATATTCACATCCTGATATTTTTACTTAAGTCTTGAACCTCTTCACTCTGGCTCTGGGTGTGTTTCAGAGGAGGATCTGGATCTGGATGATGGTCAGTGGGAGGAGATTCACGTTATCACCGGAGCGCTGAAGCTCTTCTTCAGGGAGCTGCCCGAGCCGCTGTTTCCTTACAGCTCCTTCGACAAGTTCATCGCTGCCATTCGTGAGTGAAGTACACCTCCTATAATGAAAAGATCAAGGATTAAAGATTCATAGATTAACGTAATTAACTGCTAGTATGATCATCATTACAGGAAATGAATAAGCCACATATTAGTGGTATTCTAAATTACTTACGGATGTGCTTACAGGGTCAACTGAGAAAACCAAATTCTTTAAAGTACTAATTAGACATCCAAAATCTGTGGTTAATGCCACTTTGCATATATGTTCACATAGCATTTATAGATGTTTCTATTCATCCGTCTTTGCAGAAGTCAGCGATGCGAGTCAGAGGGTGTCGTACATGCGAGACCTGGTGCGAGGTTTGCCTTTACCCAACCACAACACCATGGAAGTGCTTTTTAAACACCTACGCAAGTAAGCTCATATTCTCTTTTTACTGTCTCAGAACAGTTGAATGGTTTCGGTCTGTAAAAAGCCGGGCCACAGTTTTCACTCTGAGGCGGATGAGCTGGTCTGGGTGTGTGCAGAGTCTTACAAAAAGAAGAATAGAAAAAATGTAGACTGGCTAGGAAGTTTTTAATTGGAACTAAAAAGCTATTATCATTATTATGTTTAAAAAAAAATTTTTAAGTAGATACTGTTGCAATGTTCCCCCTATTGGCCCATAAGGGTACTGCAGGTGAGCGGTGAGAAGTTAGTTACAACAAATAATTTTTTTTTCATTTTCAGTTGGCAGCACGGTGGTTTAGTGTTTAGCCATGTCACCCTGCACCTCCAGGGTCTGGGTTTGATTCCCGTCTCGGGGTCTGTGTGTGTGTGGAGTTTGCATGTTTTCCCAATGCTTGTTGGGTTCCAAAAACATGCAGAATAGGATATTTGGCGTTCTCACATTCCCCGTAGTGTGAGTGTGTGCATTTTAGGGCATGTGTGTGCCCTACAATGGATTGGCACCCCATCCAGGGAAAGTCTCATAGGATAGGCTTCAGTCCCCCACGACCCTGTATAAAGCAGCATAGACAGTAAGTAAGTGAGTGTGTGTTCATAGTTTACTGGAAGTCCCTGTGTTTAGTCACTTTAAATGCAAATCCAGTTCACGAATCACAAAATGACGAATGCTTTGGAACACAGATATATAAGAACACAAATCGGATGAGTGTGACACCAAAAGATACACTACAACATTGGCTACAAATATATAAAACCACTTTGCATTCACATACCCCATAATATCACACAATGTTTAATATTCTAGAAAAGAACAAACAGCTACTTGACCACATGTTCATGAATGTTACACATTCTGTTAGAGAAGATCTATAAACTTATGATCTCACTGTGTTATTGCTGAATCTCTCGTCCTTGTCCCGCAGGGTTGTCGAACACAGCGACGGAAACCGGATGTCTTTCCAGAGCATGGCCATAGTCTTCGGTCCCACTCTGCTCCGGCCCGAAGAAGAATCAGGAAACATGGCCGTCCACATGGTCTTCCAGAACCAGATCGTGGAGCTCATCCTTAACAAGTTCAGTGAAGTTTTCTCTCCAAGATGAGAGGTTCAGCCTGAGTGTGGTACCTGAAGCTGCGATTGAGCAGCCCTGGACTAAGCTTTCAGTGGATTCTGTGGATCTAAAGTGCTTTGTGGCAAAGGACTGCGAACCTGCACACTCAGGCTCATTAACAGAATGAACAAACGAGGACAGATTGAACAGCAATCACAAGGCTGGAGAAGCCTCTGGATTAGTATGGGTTATAAAAACATGGACTTCAGGAGGTTATTCATGGGATCGGATGTCTTTTGCATGGGGACCCTAAAATCTCGCCAAAACTTTAATCTCGCCAAAAGAAAAAGAAAAAAATCAATGACTGTTGAAGACTGATCATCTCAACACGTTTAACCTCCGGTCTGGATCCCCACCTCAGTAAGCGCTTGTATAGAAATTGCCAATGGTGTATTTTATTTTGGGGCCAGTATCTATGCTAGGCCTGTGTGATCACAAAAACTGGATTTTTTTTTTTTATGTGATTCTTTTAACAACGCACAGTAAAATGTCTTCCTTTAATTGACAATTTTATTCTTAACCTAGACTTCATTTTTGCTGCCATGTAAAATGACAAATGTATTGAACATATTTGGAAAAAAAATGCATATTTAATTATGGTCTTTTTGTACCACTATACACATTATCACATTATATTCAGTAAGTGACAAAATGACACTTCTTCCTATAGGCATGTTTACTGTATTTGTGTCAAAACTAATGCTGGCTATAAAATAAAGAGACTTTACAGTAATACAGTGAAATTTACAATAGGTTACACTGCCATACACTGCCTGATCAAAAAACACACTCTTATTTATTATTTTGTTTTTACTGTTATATATAGTACATATTCATTTATTTAATTTCTGGGAAGAATTTCAGGACACTTCTCTAACACGTCCCAAAGACTTATGGACTTTGTGGTGTCCAATTCATGTGTGAAAATGATTCCTCATGCTCCCAGATTCACTCTTTTACAAGTTGAGTCGTGTGCCTGTGCATCAGGGAAGCTTCATAAACTCCATAGATGTGATGACCTGGACATTCAGTACATTTAGGTCATCAGGGGCTTCCCTTGCACTTCCCTTCTTACACTGATGCGTCCATCGCTCGCTCTGTAATTGGCTCAATCTGGACTCAATAGAAGTCCAATCTTTATGCTCCCTAGGAAACTGAAGCCTTTTTTTTCTAATGAGTTTCACTAGCAAGTGGTTCTCATCACACTGTGTGTGTATTAAGATGCTCTTATTTTTACTATTAAGAATAGTTCTGGTTTCTACTGTCTATTTCTGGGCTGCATTGATTTTTTTTTTCTTTTGACCAGGCAGTGTATCTGTGTAAAGTTAGATAATTCGAACATACACTCATAGATTTTATTTAACATAATAATTATTAAAGTATTTTCCATTTATTTTGACAGAAAGAGAACGATTGCACATGTGGCATCATTTAATCCCGTTTTATGGGAGAAATAAAATGTATAAAGGTGAGGAGGTCTATATATAATATATAATATAATCAGTGTACAGTATAATCAAGTTTTCGTCTGAGCGCCAGAATTTATCTTCTAATGCGAAATGAGTGTAAGTTTGCCTTCTTGCCTTAAGAATAAACATAAGATAAACATTTACCCCCAGGAGCTTGACTTCAAATCTTTGACCTGTGATTAAGCATATATTACATTATAATTATGTTTAAAGAGCGCATATATATATATATATATAT
>JAQMYJ010000023.1:33465024-33479701 GCA_030014305.1 Clarias laeviceps | reverse complement strand
TATGTATATTACTTTATTGGTTTTTATTTATTTAGTTAGTTAGTTAATAGATAAATAAAGATAAATATTTACCTTTTATTATTATTGTTATTATAATTATTATTGACTTTACTGACTTCTGATTTTTTTTATGGATATTTCTGGCTTTCATATTTCCCCATCTGCCTCATAACAAACTTTTCTTTCTAAATGAGGTTCTCTGAAGCTCAGTGGCCTAGGGCTGTCTGTGGTTATTATGCAGGGTGGAATGTGTCAAAATGATCCTGTTCCAGCAGATATTAAGGCGGTGCAACCTGAAGATAACCATCATGAGAAACATTTTGCTTTATGCTCATGTGGCTATACATAAATAAATGTGGATCAACCTGAAGAACAAGTTCAGGTTGCCAGGGAAAAAACACTTTGAATCACAAGCAGAATCACAATCACATGACAACCAGTCTCACGGACCCACTAGAGTGTTTATTGTCACATTCTACAGAGGTGCAAAGAAAGATTAAATAATAAATGTATTACATGAACAGCTCATTCAGAAAGAATTAGCATTTTTTAAATATTAATTGCTTTTAATTACTATTAAAAGTTAATCACGCCTGGATAAAATGGGAGGGTTGTGTCAGGAAGGGCATAAAACCTGTGCCAAGCTTGTACAGTATGTCCACTGTGGCGACTACTTGCCGGGAGCAGCTGAAAGACCAACAATACGGTTATTTGCTCCATATTACTCCACATACAGTAGTTCCTGAACATATGCTGAACTAGTGGTCATAATAGGAGCTGCAACTAGCTCTCATCAAGGCAGTAATCACGCTGCCCCATGAATACTATACATAAATACTCTGTGGGCGCCAGGATCTGGTTTTATAGCTAACTTAAATTGAATGTAAGACAGGCAAAATGTAAAACAGTGCAGACAGCATGTCTATTTAAAAAAAAAAAAAAAAAGAGGAATGTTTCTTTTGGGTGATACAGTAAATTTCAGAAATACAAAAAATATATACCAAAAAATACTGAAATGTTGATGACAAAGTGGAAGTGCCAAAACGTGCAGTTCCTCAAATGTCCACTAGCTCTAAAAGTGAGTCAATCCATATGAAGCCCCATGTTAAAAATGTCTATATAATCATGTTTACAACCTGGTGCAAAATTATCTAGATTTCCCATTCATGACAACTGTACAGAGGTAAACTTTTATGTAACTCATCCAGCACTGTTTTATTAAACTGGTATGTATTGGATATGAATGTGTTAAGAAGCCCATATGTAGGTCCTCTTCAAATAAAGTCTTACAAAAAATTCTTGGGTTAAAATGATAGGGAAGCAAATTTTGCTTTCTTAAATTTGTTGTGAATAAAAAGCACCAGTACATGACGCGAAAGTCAACGTGGATTAGCACATGGAGAGGCCCAGCGTCATCGGGTCAATGTGTTCACACGCTGATAAGAGCACTGTGCACATAAACATACACATACAGTATGCTCTCATACACACTTTTGCAGAAGTGTCCTGAAAACGACACACACACCCTATATACACTCTTATGACCTCCTTTACTCTTTGCACAGATGTTCAGTGGGAGGAGCATTTAAGCTGCATGATGCAAAAAAAAAGGATTATACACACAACATATTCACATCAAGTACACCAATAATAAAATATATTTTAAACTTTTTATTGTCATAAAAACCTGACTATACTATACTATACTATAACCTTGTACACAGGAGACTTAGGGCACGAAGCAGGGTCCATCCATCGCAGGGCACACACTCACACACGCCCACTACGGGCAATTTGGGAATGCCAATTAGCCTAATTGGCATGTCTTTGGACTGTGAGAGGACCCAGAGGACCAGACTACCCAGAGGAAACCCATTAAGCACAGGGAGAACATGTACACTCCATGCACAGAAGGTCCACAGTGTGTGAACAAGCATGAGGGCCCCAGGTCCCAGTGACCCTGTACTGTACAGTGCTCTGCAAAAGTATTCATACCCCTTGAACTTCTCCACATTTTGTCACATTACTACCACAAATGTGAATATTTTTTAATGGAATTTTATGTGATAAACCAACACAAAGTGGCATATAATTGTGAAATAGAAGAAAAATGATAAATGATTTTCATTAATTTCAACAAACACCTGCTACATAATTAAGCTTTTTGGGGAGGGAAATCAAATCACGCAATTACATATAAATCAGCAGGTGGCAAAATTTCCACTTCAAATACCACACACCACTCTGGTTATGTAACACAACACCATAAACCAATGGGGTGAAGTAGAAAGTACAGATATTTGTTGTAGGACGCAGTGGAGTAAAGGTAAAAATGATCCATCAAAAATATCTGAACGATTTAAGTAGAGTACAGATACCTGAAAACTGTACTTACTGTAAGTACAGTGCCAAAGTAAATGTATTTAGATTCCTTCTATTTCTGCTGGTCTGATCCTCATATGAGAACCACTGGGTATTATTGTTTTGGCAAACTTCTTCATCGTTCATAGTTTTCAAGTAATAATAGACAAAAACAGTGACACAACAGTAGAGTCCAAGGAGGTAGATTCATGTCATCTGCAATATGATTTACAAATATAAAAGGTAAGATTATTCACCCCATTAATTAGCTCCGGTCAAACTATTATCATGATAGTAATTGCGTAAGTAGTTAACTGTTTGCAAATGAACCAAATTCTGATTTTTTAAAAAGCTAAACTTTGAACCTTCCACGGGTAATAAAAAATCTGTTAATAAAAGAAGATGAAAGATTGCTGCATACCATGTCTCTGCCTAGGCAGTGAAGCAAACAAGAGAATATTGCTTAAATATTGCAAACTAGTTCATTTTGTGTCTTTTTCTTAAGCTATATTTAAGGACTATCCACTGAATAACATTGGAAAAAGAACTGCCATGTTATCAACACTTCTTGTTTAATAAGGTTAACCAACAAGCTACAAAAAGCTACAGTAGCAACCACTAGCGTCTTGAGGTTTTTCATTTATGAGTAGGTTGATTTGGACAGAATGCCACTGCAAGGACTGCCCTCCTGCCCTACGCTGCCTCTCAGACGATATTCACAGCCCTCTTTCAGCTTCTCTGAATGAAGGGTAAAACATCATATTGGTTACTGTAGCAACCATTCAGACCCTGTTTCCAAAGGATTAACAGAAAACAAAAGGTTTAGTTAAAAACTTTGGCTTGTCTTGCTCATCATGAGCTGCATTCTTGCTTGTGCACCTGTTTTGTAAAAAGCTAAAGTTAGATCATACATTCACAAACTTGAGCTTAACCTGTCACTCACATTCAGTAAGAGTTTAAGACGTTGGTGGTGAAATATCTATGCTGCAACTTTAACATTTAAACGTTAAGTGCATCTTGAAACTTAGATCCTTAGAACAGAGAAGTTTTACATTGTTGTGGTTTTTCTGTAACGTTTGCGGGAAAGACTATTTATAGCTGCTGTAACGTAAATGGGAACAGGAGTTAACTTGCTTTGCGGACATTACGCAAGTTTAAATTGTACTTGTAGGCAATTTGCTGTGATGTAAGAGTAACATCTGAACATATGAATAACTCTGATTCATCACATCCACCCCCCACACAGATTAGTCCCTTATAACAACGACACCTGTGTAATTATTATCTACTTTAAAAGGCCCATATTTCTTTAACAAATTAACATATAGTAAGTCTGAGCTCTTTGTAAAGTTCTCTCTAAACTAAAACCCAGAGCTAAGCAACAAGGAACAACCTCCGTTTCTGAAAAATGAATCCAATGAGAAAGTGCCAAAATGTGCAGTTCCTCAAATGTCTACTAGGCTGTGGCTGGCTCCAAAAGTGAGTCAATTCTCATAGAGCCCCATATTAAAACCTACAACTTTATAACAGAAATAAATGTAAAATGTTTACAGCCTAATTTAAAAACGGTTTCGGTCTCCATAGCTAGATTTCCTAACCAGCTTAATTATCCCATTTGACCATTTATAGATTAACCATGGTTTAGGCGGAGTCAGCTCCTGCTAAGATGGTGGCGATCAGAGCACCGCTTTTCAGAAAACCTACAGGTAAAGTAGGTTTGTCCAGCACTTTTTATACACACTATGAATAAGAATTAATTTGGGGAAGGGTTTCCTTTATATGAGTTCACTTCAGGAGGGAAATCTAAGTGTTTTGTTTAACCCTGGCCAATATAAAATTGGAAAATGCATGGAAGATTTTGTTCCTCATGTTTTTGGTTTGTATACACACACACACACACACACACACACACACACTGGAGATGAACCTGAATGTGTAAACATGACAAAAAACACCCCATTCAAAGCAGATTACAGTACATTCTTGTTCTGGCATATGCGAGAAAGAGAGAGAGAGAGAGAGAAAGAGGTGTATTTCAGCATGTTTTTCCTTCAATAAATAAGTCATTGTCATCATTGAATACCGCTGCAGTGTAAAAGGAATAAAACCCTTCCAAATATGCAGTTTTAGGAAAACAAACATCGTTGGGTTGGGAGCAGTAACTTTGCTTCATGACATCCTGATAGTTCAACACATGTTGACAGTCTCCACTTTCTTTTGTTTCCAGAAGCTAAAAAAAAAAAACTTGCACTTGAAACTTGAAGCTCGGCTCCAGGTCAGTGGAGTTAAATTGTCCTTTCAGTAGTAAAACAACACACACACACACACACATACACCCTCAGTCACATACAGACACATGCACACACACACCCTGAAGTTTGCATGCATGCAGACAGACACACCTTCATTCGGCTGTGAAAGCAAAGAGGTTGCGACTGTAACCTGTAACACACATACCGCGTGTCACGTGTCATCAATGAGAAGCGAGTAACACGATCATCAACGGCACACACACCCACCTCCCATCCACACCCACTCTCATCAAGAACTTGAAGCATTTGCAGTCCCATTAACGAAAAAAAATCAATATATTTTTTTAAAAAAAGAGAGAGATTTAAAATAAAAAGAAGTAAGGAGTCTCCAGTGTCAGTGCTTAACACGACATGGTGTGTCTCAGTTTTTTTTTATTATTATTATCTAAAGAAAAAAACAAGAGCTGGTGTGAGAAATATATTTTTTTTTACTTAAGCAGTAAGAGAAATTTACTTGTTTCATGAACATTAAAATTAAACTATAAATCAACAAGTAATATGAATAGTAATCATTGTCCTATACATTTTATTTTACTTATTTACAACACACTTCTACCTCATTATTCATTTTCTAAGCAATGAGTTACAGACAAAACATGTTTTTTTTCCCATGCACAGCATCTTAATTAATCATCTAACCCTCATCAGAAAACAAGAATTTTGATTGTTTCTCAACCCAGGAGTGACACAGAGATGTTTAAAACACCAGCAACTCTGGTAAACTCTGTCCAAGGGTCACTTATGATAGCACACCATCAATCACTATCCTACTCACCATCACTCACCAATCTATCTATCTATCTATCTATCTATCTATCTATCTCTGGTTGATCCTTTCCATTCTTGGATGAGGGAGAGGGGGGCAATACTTTGTACAGAGCAACAGGGTCAAACAGGGACTGTGCACCTGGAAAGTGACCTGACAAAATGGACAGTGATAGATGGATGTTTTTGTTGGTTAAAGATTTCGTCACTATGTGGATGTGATATGAAACCAGACTAAGAGTACAGTCATTATGATCATCATGATGATGTGCAAATATGTTATGTCTTTCATACTGCAGGTTCTCAGTCACATATCTGCTCTAATAACACACACACACGTACACACACACTGGACTCCGCTGTCCACATGAGCCAGAAGGGATTTGAGTGGGAGGTGCACAGTTCACCCAGTCACAGGCACGAGCGCTCTCTCCGTGCAAGCCGGTGCGTGCGCGTGTGTGTGTATTTGTGTGTGTGTGTGTGTGAGAGAGAGGGAGAGAGAGAGAGAGATAAAGCGCTGCAGAACGCTGCAACACACCGACATTCAACGTTCTAGAACAGGAAGGCTTTTGATCTAAACTTCAAAAAAGATTTCAATTAGAATTTTCAAAGTCAATCCGAATTCTTTTCCTTTGATCCGGTTGTTGTTGTTATTTCTGCTCACACCTGGCTGGACAATTGTTACATCAGTCGGATATTCTGGTGCTGTTTGTTTGTTTCTGTTGGAATAAACAGCATGCTGAAGTTCATCCACGCGCGTAAACAAACGATGGACTGATTTCCGAGGCTTTGAAGCACCCAGAAGGAACCGAGGACGCTTCACGATGTCCCAAGCCGAAGTGCACGCTGCAGGAGGACACGCGTTCCCCAAGCTTCCCCCGAGCTTCGACGCTGATCCGTTCCTCTCCACGCGTCCGGCGCTCAGGCGGCGGAGACACTCCGCGAGCTCGAGGCGGAACGCATTCCGGTTGAACAAAATACCCACGGCGGAGGACAGCAGCACCACCACCACCACGGGATCCTCCCGAGAGCGCGTCTCACCTGTCCTGAGCAAAACCCTCTCCTGGTCTGCGGACGACATTTTATCCGCCGAGCAGAAGAAGAAGAAGAAAATCACCGCAGGAGACGTGGTGGCGGCGGCGGCGGCGGACAAGCAAAGCACGCGCACGTCCCGCTCCAGCTCGAGCTCTCCGCCGTGCCGCGCGCCGCGCAACACCGACAGCGCCGCACCGAAGCAGCGCTCGAGCGCCACGGCGCCGCACGGCAGCACCGACTCCGAGGAGGAATGCGCGACCAAGAAAGCGGCCGAGATCAACAAGTGGGAGCAGGAGAAAGAGGACGAAGTGGAGACCAAAGCGGTGGCCACATCACCGGACGGGAGGTTCCTCAAGTTCAACGTGGAGATCGGGAGAGGTTCCTTCAAGACCGTCTACAAAGGACTGGACACCGAGACCACGGTGGAGGTCGCATGGTGCGAGCTGCAGGTACAGATAATAATTCATACGTTTAGTTAAGGTACCTAGTATTTTAGGGATCGTCGTAGATTTTTTTCCCAATGGAGGAACCTTTGAAGGTTCCACATACAGAGGAACCATACAGTGGTGCAGATGTGTTCCTTCAGTGTTCTTGTTGGTTCAAGTTTTATAAAGATGGACTTAATAATACTCTGTTTATCAAAAGAAAAACAATCCTTTCTCAGTGGTTCTTACGATTGAAAAGGGTTCAGACTATCTAAGGATGGGGTTTCCTTGGAATTTTCAATATGGGTTCTGCAAAGAACAGACTTACCTGGACAGTCCAGTTATGTGTGTTAATGATGCTCCTCTCCAAATATGTTCTTCTAAAAGGTACAGTCTGAGACAATTGGGTTCCTCTGAGGTTCTAATGGTCCAGGCTTTCTCAAGACGGGAATGGAAGCTTGGAATTTAAAAAAGAACCTGTTCACCAAAACAGGTTCTACTGGTGCAATTATTGTTTAATTCTCTACATTAATGATGTTCCACTAATAAAATGTAAATTCCTAAAAAAAATTGTGTTTGGATGGTAAACTGAACAGTTTCTGATGAGCAGTTCTGCTGACGTTGTTAAAAAATGGGTTCTTCTTAGAACCTTCTGTAGAAGCGAAACCATGTGCTGCAGGATTTTATGTAGAATAAGTCTATATAGACTTAGAGTATAGAATAAAGACTAACAACAACAATGAAATGGAAACTCTTATTCTGCATGAAACAGATTCTATTAGAACGACAGATTTATTGATAGTACTTCCTTTAATAAACCTCTTTTTTAATGAAATTATAAAAAATATAATTAGTGGTAAATTTGATGCTTAATTGCTCAGACTTCTCTTCCTAAAAGAGGGTTCATTAAATCTTTTGGTAGAAGAGAATAAACCTGTGTTGAAGGATTTAACAATTACACAGATTAGCCATAACATGAAAACCATAACATTAAAGCTACCTAGGCCTTGAGTTCCCCTTGTTCCAACGGGGTATCTCTGGCTCCTCAGGGCATGGCTTCACAAGACCTCTGGGGTTGTGCTGTGCTGTCTGGCACCAGCATGTTTGTGGCAGATCTTTTGGGTGCTGTTGGTTGCAGGATGGGACTCTGTGGATCAGACCCCATGCACGGTTCACTGTGGTGCAATAGGCATTCTGGTGCCTTTCAGATGGGCTGACCTTTGGTATCTGCGGGCATGAGTGCGCCTTGGGTGCCCATGATCCTGCCACTAGTTTACTGGTGTATAGCTTGTAATCAGTTTTGTTCAGTTCACCTGGTGGTGATGTTAATGTTATGGCTGAACAGTGCATATCCATTAAGGATGGTCCTCTGCAAAAAAATGTACACTTTAAGAAAAATTGGATACTTATGTTTGTTTTTTGAGGTGATTCATGGTTTGGGAGATGCATACAGTACTTCCTGCTTTAATCTCTCTGTGAAAACTGTTCAAAGAATGTACCAAACATGGTACTTTAGCCCCAGTGTCATGACTTGCTCTTGACTTTAACGAACCTGCATGTTTCCAGTTTACACGGTTCTCCTCAGATCCTTTGTCTCTTTGAGTGGCGTTTTTTTTTTCTCTAACTTTTTTTTCCAGCTTCTTTTTTTGCTTCAGCACCTTGCAGATTTTGATTATTTTTACAGTCACATTCCTGAGCAGCACTAATCCTGTTCTCATTTCAGAGTGTGACATTTACTCCCTGTTGAGTCTCGGCTGAGCTAATCAGCTCAAAAGAAAGAAAAAAGAAAAAGTAGGTTTATTTTGCCCACAAAGCGTGCTTAATTACCTCTGTAAATTGCTTACAGCAAAGACTTGCCATGGTGACGGTGGCTCTAGGTCCTCACTTACTGTATGAGCAACACTGGGGCAGATTAGTGATCTGGGTAAAAAAGAAATGCCTGAAAGGGCAAAGGAGTGATAGGAAAACCTTAGCGTAGATAGTGCCTGTTTGACGTTTAGCAAAGCTGCAGTTGTGTGGTTTTTGCTAGTATATGATAGCGAGTGTGTATCTTTCTTTACTGAACTGGAACTAATGTTCTGCTCTGCCTGTACACTCTGATACACACATATACACACACACACATCCTGGGTAAACACTGTTTAACATTGCAGCTCTCTGTTGTTAACATGGCTAGTGTTTATCAGTAAATATTTCCATTGCCAAGGTGCAAGCGAATGTAGATGCCATGATCATATCACATTTTGTGTGTATGCGATTTTAATCATGTGTGCACTAGGGTCTCGTGCCACATTCTGGATTCTGTTTGTTCTGAAGGTGTAACACACTGTCGTTTCTATAGTAACGACTCAATCAGGGAGACTTACATTTACATTTAGGCATTTGGCAGACGCCCTGAGCCATCCAGAGTGACTTACATTTTTATTTCATTATACATCTAAGCAGTTGGGGTTAAGGGCCTTGCACTAGGGCCCAACAGTGGCAACTTGGTGGTTGTGGGGTTTGAACCTGGGACCTCCTGAACCATAGTCCAATGTACTTGTACAGCAGACGCTGTCAATACAAAGTGAAGTTTTCTGTCAAGACAGTGTGTATTTAATCAGTTTATGGAAGGGGAGTCCAGTTTCAGTGCTTGGTAACAGTAAGATCTTCTGGACAAAGGAGTTTAAGCTTCTTTGTGGTTTCTCGGTAACATGACCAGCTGAAGAGCTTTTTTGTGTCATAACATAAAACATATAATAGTGAGGCAGATGAGGGACGACTGTCTATAAATTAGCTGCTGTAAGTGACATCAGAAATATTGAATGTAACCGTAAATGGATAAAAACTATAAAGTACATAATTTGCTGCTGCTACTGTATAGCAGTCTAGTTTCCTTTGTTCCACACGTATTATGATGCTAATGGGTAAAAGATGAAGCAATTTGAAACCATTAATAGATAAAGCCAGTGTATAATTTGCAGCAGTTTACTCAGAGCTCTTGTTCAGTAGCTAATTAAAGTCATGTGATGACAAACTAGCAAAAGAATTTAGCAAAATATAGCTTAGCAATAATTTGTAGCTGTAGTTTTGTACTTAGACTCACCAGGTTAGCTAAGCTAATCACTTCCATTAATTAGCGTTCATTGGTTGCACTCCTGCTACGTCATTATCACACCTCCTCAGGACAGTGCTAAGTGATTAGCGGGTGTTTAGCAACATGTTGAAGGCTAGATTTTTTGAAAGCGTAACAAAGTAAATGAACCAGAGACATGTTTTTTTGGAAATAATAAAAAAACAAAAAAGCAATGCAAGATGTCACTTCAATTCATTACACAGATCCACACAGCAGCTGAGTCTCTCAATGATCTGAATATTCCAGAGCTTGTGTGTGTAGTGATCTGAGTATAGCTAGTAGCAGGCGTGTATGCGAGCAGCTAAGCTCAGGGTGGATTACTCAGATCAGTAGGCGTTCTCTCTCTCTCTCGCTCTCTCCCTCTCTCTCTCTCGATGATGCTGTGTAATTGAACACCCTGACTGTCCACTTCCTGTTTCCTCTGTATGAAACTAAAGCACACAGGATGAGGGATTTCCAAACATGCACTGCCAGGTCATAAACTTTTGGCACCTACTCTATGATTTGTATATGGGCACATACTCAGTGGTAGGTGTTTCGCCTGCCATGCGGAAGGCCCGGGTTCGATTCCCAGCCAGTGCCTAAAATCGCCCAGCTACTGGACGCAGTGCCGGTCCCAAGCCTGGATAAATGGGAGGGTTTGCGTCAGGAAGGGCATTCGGCGTCAAACCTGTGCCAAGTTGTTGTCGGACTGGATATTCCGCTGTGGAGACCCCTTGCCGTGAGCAGCCGAAAGACCAACAACAAAATAGGCTAATGTTAAATAATAGAAATGCCTAATAATAATCAAACTGTGAAATTTCTTCTACTGTACTATTAAAATATTGAGAAGCAATGATTTATATTTTTCACCAAATGTTTTATACCTTCACCAAAAGTGCTTTTTTTTATACCAAAGTGCTAACTTTGTTTACACGCTGTCAAAAATCCATCTGAGAACTTCTGTGCAAAAGTGGTGAAGAGACACATTATAGCGCCACCAAGAGGTCACATGAGACCAAACTTAATCCCGGTCTCTCAGAATATCATTCCTAACGGTATGAAAATGCAACAGGGTTGCTGAGTTTTTGTCTCGCTCTGCTTCATGTAACGGTGGACATTTAGAAAAGGACAGGGGATGGAAAGTTTTTTGCATCGACATGACATGATATTTAAATGTTCAGCAGCGGCGGACCTCAAATCTGTTTGCATGTTATCGTGCACTCAGTTATTTTTTGGGGAGGAGAGGGACCTGCATGTGCATTTGCTTTGTCTCTGACATCTGATGGTTCCAGATCAATGCTATTGGATATCAGAAATCCTTCTGATATCTGTTGTCGAGATTATCCTGAAGATCTTAGTCAAATTTGGTGAAAGATCATGAGCTTGTTATACTCAATAAAGACTACTACTGTACTGCAGGCGTTTTTATTACAGTAGTTTGAGTATGTGTGAAGATTAGACCAAATTTAATAGGTATTTTTAAAGAATTGTCATCGCTAACAGTTCTTCAGAGTTTCCCCAAAACATCTGAGAGGAACGTTTATTATTCAGTTCACAAAACGATGATTCCCAGTTCATTCCATTATACTAAAATAAAACTATTAATAAAAGAATTCATCTGAACAAGGTGTTGCTATAGAAATCATAATGTGTTAGATTAAACGAGTGCATTAATATAAAGCTTTGATATGGAGCTGCATTACTCTCAGAGCTGCTGTAATAGAGAATGAATCAACACCGTCTGACCAATCAAAAGTAAACAGCACTGTAAACGTTTAGCCAAATGGTATTTGTGGTTTATTCCCATGGATTTGTTAAAACTGTGATATTAGTAGGTTCTGCATCATTTGTAGCTGAGGTGCCTTTTCCTTAATTTATAATTTCCTTAATATATAATTTAATATATACACTTTATATACAATATACAAATTATGAGGAACCATATATGGTCATTTCAATTACCTTGATTTGGAACATAAAATGACAAATTTTTAACCAATTTTTAAAAATTACAAAAGTTAACCAAAGTATTGGAAAAAAGCCTTGACATTTTCTTGAAAGTATTTAAATGAGTGTCCTGTAAAGGGATAAAGAGTTATAATAAATGTACAGTATATTGATTGATATTGATATTTATTGATTCATACAATTGGCGTTCAGAAAGGTGTCAGGTTGAGGTCAGGACTCTTCCACACCAAACTCGCTCATCCATGTCTTTATGGACTTTGCTTTGTGCACTGGTGCGTAGTGATGTTGGAACAGGAAGTGACCGTAATCAAACTGTTCCCACCAAGTTGGGAGCATGAAATTGTACAAAATGTCTTGTCAAATTGTCAACACATAACATAAATATTATGCTAAAAAAGATTTTTCCAAAAAATGCAAATGTCTCATGAACATTTTCGAAAACGTTTCCGAAAGGCGTACTTAGTCACATGACCTGAGCTTTTTTTTAAATTTATTTTTTATAAATTGCGACAGAAGCACGACTGACACGGAGCTGGAAAGAAAGAGGACCAAGCAAACAGTTTGTGCAGTAAAATAAGTGACGTAAAGTGGCACCAAACACACTCACAGGAGAGCCGAGTGAAAGAGAATCATTTTTACACCTTGCATAAATTTGCATAAATCAATCTGCAGCAATATTTTCCAATACCACTTTCGTGAAAATGCCACAAGTCATGCACTGTAAACACTCCCAAAAAAGTGTTTTTTATGTACACAGAAAAGTCTTAGCATGTCTAAAAATGTGATATTCAGTATAAGATTGTCTCTAGTCTTGATGTGAACCTCGATCCTTATAGACAAATAGTTTTCCTCCTCTGGTATTTGTATCCTTTTAGAACACGTTATCTGTTCATTCTGCAGAACGTGTTTGTATTTCTCCAGCACGCCTCCATAGCTCCTACTGTTGTACAATGTATTACTACAGAACTCCACGTACCGTTCTCGACTCTGTTCTCTTTCAGCCTCATGAAGGTGTGTGTGTCCTGGGATAGAACAGAGCATTTCCTGTGTGCAGTCGGAGAAAAGACAAGCGTTTTCATAATGAGGATCTGAAAAAATGCTGAAAACTAGCATCTAAAAATACCTAACAACTAATTATTATCATCAAAATAATCATCAGAATAATCATTAATACATCTCTTTGATGGAAAAGCAGATACAAAATGACAGTTCGACAAAAGGAAACGGATAAACTGTGAAGCGTTTAACACAAGAGATGCCTGAACATTAAAACATTAAGAGATATATTAATAAATACTGTGACTCACAGTCTATGACTCAGACTCATCTCAGCTCCTTTAGATTCAATTCATCATTTAATGAGTTGTTTTTGCACACATGACTAATCCCTGCATCCTGTACTGCAGAAAAAATAAAATATAAAAATCCCAAAATTAACTTTTAGCAATATAAACGCTCCCAAAATGAAATCTGTGCCAGTTTATATATTTAACCTGGTTTATAAATATACAGAGTGGGTGAAAAATAAGTAGGCATTAAAAATTGGTAATAAGGGCCATCTTTCTACTGTAATACAAATTTATTGAAACAAATTGTACATGTACTTTATTGCATAGGAAAATCTTTTGGGATATTGCTGAGAACCTCCTGAATCCGTGCCTCCAAGTCCTTTAGTGTACAAGGCTTTGTACTGTACAGCTTCTCCTGAGATTTGAACTTCTTGGAGGCCATTCGTGAGGTCTGCGTCATCCCAGCCAAAGTCCTAGGAAATGCTAGTGGTGCCCTAGTGGAAGTACAAGTTATATAGCCATTAAACATTGTTGTTGGCCTTTCGGCTGTTCCCATCGAGGGGTTGCCACAGCAGATCAACTGATACAAACAACAACTTGGCACAGGTTTTACACCAGATGCCCCTTCTGACACAACCCTCCAATCTTATCCAGGCTTGGGATTCAGCACTGCATCCATTGGCTGGGAATTGAACCCAGGACTTTCACATGGCAAACAAGAGACCAACTATTAAGCCATCAATGCCCTTTGATAGCCATGAAATGTAGCCTAGTTCATTTTCCCGCTCCCTGTACTGCATATAATGTAGTCGAGATTGTGTTGGATGGAACACCAAGAGTAAGCCTCCTGTTTGTATTTTTAAAGAGAACAGAAAGTACCAGTGAAGTGTTTTTAACAATAAAAACTCCTTAGTGGGGTAAAATCTCGACTTTGAGCCCCAGAGCTGCTTTGTAGCTGTGAGACTAAGAGGATTTCCATGGATTTTTTTTTTCACACGACACACACACAGACAGACAGACACACAGAAACACAGAGAAACGACACAACTAGATGTACTTCACACAGCAGCTTCAGAGACCGTACAAACCAAGTCTGACTTACAGTCCCGCCTATTTGTTTATTCATTTATTTATCATATTTTGTTTAGAATGCATGTTAAATGCTGGCACATGCTACAGCAGTGTCAGATTCTCACATCTTAATTTTTTCAATGGTAGTGAAGCTTTCTGTAAAGGGGGAATGTGTTACATTTTAAGCACAAAAGGATTTACAGTTTCTTATTTCTTAATTTTTTCCTAAACTTTCATAAGAAAGTGAGAAACAGCTTGTTTCCATCTACTATATATAATATACTCAGCAAAAAAAGAAACGTCCTCTGACTTTCAACTGTTTTTACTTTCAGTAAACCTAATGTGTAAATATTT
>JAQMYJ010000023.1:33426332-33448637 GCA_030014305.1 Clarias laeviceps | reverse complement strand
TGGTAGAATAATTATAAAGGTCTTGACTAAAACAACATGCATGAGGAATCACAAAGGAGTTTTCATTTTCTGCAGTGCAAAAGTACTCGAACTAGTTACTTTTATCAGAAAGTAATGATGTAATATAACTGATTACTTTTTAAAGACAGTAATTTTGTAATGTAATTAGCTACTTTAAAAAGTAACGTCCCCCAACACTGCCTATACAGTATAGTCCTATATATGTATATTAAAAACAAAAAACAAAAAAGTGCTTAAAATGCTCTGAGATTTAAGGAGTATTACGTTCGATTTTTTAAAAATGCTTGTATGATTTATACGTCAAAAAAACATTACTCTGAAACTACTCATATAGAGTACATACTGTATGAGACAAAAAAGTCCTTTAGGAAGCCTGGAGAAATGTTCCTCAAGACTACATTAAAATACAAGAATGTCTGGCTCTTTGGAAGCAAACTATGAAGAAATTAGGGGGGTCATGACTTTTGCACAGAACCGTGTAGTTACATTTTATGATGTGGAATCTTAAATATAGCTGTACACTTCAGCAGCTGAAGATCAGGTTATCGTCTTCCAATCTTCATCTGTGCAGTTTAAGTCGGCCTGTGCCTGGTGTAGCATTGCTTTAAGGGTTGACATGTTGTCCAGCGCTGTGGCCTCGCACGATGAGGGTTCGAGTCCCACTTCGGGTTTGTGTGCTTGGTGTTTGCATATTCTAACAGTGCTGGGTGGGTTTCTTTACCCAGTCCAAAGGCATGCAGATTAGGCTAATAACCCCGCCTAGTGTACCGTGTCCCCTGGTACAGTCTCCAGGCCTCCTGTGACCCTGTACAGGTTAATCGGCGTAGAGGGTGAGAGACTCATGCCTGTTGTCTACATGAGCTCCCTATCCCTGATATGACGTTAATGTTTTGTCCATCATCGAGGTATCAGGAGCAGCCACCCAGTGTCCTCTTGGGATCTTTTTTTATTTTTTTTTGATGGGTGTCAATAATTTTGGATCTTCCTGTAAGCAAATTGGATTTTGCCTGTAAACATCTCTTTAATACACATAATAAAAGTGTCAAGACTGGTGAATTTTCCAAATGGAGAGTCACAGCACACACACTATGAAATGTAATGACAGGCTGTGATGTGCTGTTATAACATGTGATTTGAATTCCATGTGACAAACTGTATTCAAAAGCATTTCTTGTCTCAGCTACAACACTCACCAAAAATATCATTTAGCTTCTTATATAAGAACTCAAAACTTTTAAACAGCCACACTTTGTTCTTCCCGCTCCTGTATCTGTATTTCCTCCCATCTGTGCACCAAACCTCTGTTCCTCTCAAAGCACAGCCGGTGATTGAATCCAGACTTCATGTACTCTATAAACAAACAAGCCTCAGTGTGATGTCGAGTCGAGGCAGGGGGACGTCGTGTGGGACTCGACTTTCGTCAGCAGTAAATTGCTGCGCTAAAAGGCTAGTTCTGTTCAGGAGCGTGGAGCTCGGGCCAACACCTGTCGAACAGCAGTGCCAGTCAGAGAGGCTGGACTCTAGCCAGCTCATCAGTGCCTGCGAAAGGAGCTCTGCTTGCTTTTAACGTTCCTGAAGGTTTTGTGGTATTTGTTCAGCATGAGAAAAAAAGACGTTCTAGTAATTTTCCACTTTTTGGAAGGGTTCGCAGTGTCTATACACCATCAGAAAGGATGGTAGTTCTGCGTAGTTTATACGTTCATGAAGGTTTTGTAGAAATTGTGCACCATCAGAGCGAATCATCTGCACCACAGATTCCTCCTTATGAAAAAGAGGGTTCGCCCTATCGTCCGGAGATTGTTTGATTTCCAGGTGATGCTAAAGAGTAGCTTGGCAACACTTTCTCAACACTTTGTTTGTCTGCAAACGCAGGCAAGTGGAAGGGGCGGATAGTGATTTCCTGTGAGTGTGTTACGCAGCCATCCCTAACATGCCATGAGCAGTAGTTCAAAAAGATGTAGTCAGCTGGCACCAGCTCAGAGGAAGCATGTGATAGTCTTTGGCCTACATGGTTGGTTGCTGTCACTTTGATGGGAGAGTGTCCTGACTCTCTGCCTCTCTAATGGGTGGGAAATGTCTATTATTGGATAAAATTTCGTCCCCCCAAAAAAAGTAGTAGTACGAATGGGTATCAAAATCTTTCAAGATTCGCGAGCCACATATACGGGTGCTTTCGCCCTCAAGCGCCTTAAGACCTGACAGACCTGCACAGTCCCACGAATGTGAAAAAACAAAAGACTATGATCATGCACTATGGGTGCTTCTCAGGGTCGTACCCATACACCCAAACACCAGTAATGATCCTCGACATGAAGGACATGTTATCCACGGCATCCATGCTGACGGAGTTCTTGGCAGACTTCGACGCGATGTTCCTTCTGCAAACGTGAGGATTGTCTGGACTGATCCATGTGACACACCAACAACGGCAGCACTGTTGTGGATTGTTCTCCGATGATCATCATGCACAAGTTGCCAAATGGTTTTAACATTTTTGGGGGTTGAGCTAATTGAATGTCTTTCTGATCTTTTGTCGTTTTCCAGTGATGTTCTTCCTCTCTTAAAGTTTGCGTGCCACTCAAAACACCTCGTACAACTCATTGCAGCATCGCCGTAAACTTGCCGAATCATGTCAAACGTCTCGGTGGCAGATTTGCCCAGTTTCACACAGAATTTCACGTTTACTCTATTCTAATTTGCTGTCCATGATGAAACATGGTAACATGGTAACGCACGTGGTCAGAACAGCACCAGCTGCACAGCTCTCAATGTTCACAGGATGATGTCTTTTGGCACATTGACTTATGAAGGTCATGACTGCGCGTGCAGCCTTGTGCTAAAATCTGTTGGCATGTTACAAGACTAGTCTCAAAACATTTTGAGGATTATTCGTGTTTGTGTGATTTTGGGTTTTGTTCTGGTCCTGTCTTTTCCCTTATCTTATCATTGCTCTGCTACCTGATTGTGTTCACCTGTTCTATGTTTCTGCTTGGATAGCTTTCCTGTGTAGAGTATACACAAAAACTTTTTTTTGTTAATTTTTTTCTTCGCTCATTGCTTATTCTGTAAAACATGCCACGTGATAAAACACATGGAGTGTCCCTTTAATGTGTTTGAATCCAGCTCATGATGAAGCCCAAACATCTGTGTGTACTAAAAATAAGCTATGCACATGGGCTCTCCACTGTTTGTGCATACTGTAGGTGTGTGTGGCCATTTAATCATCAAATAATATTCAGTTTGATGGCTAATAGAAGACCAGGGGGGACCTAACTGGCAAGAAGTGCAAGAGTCAAGATCTTTTCCACACAGCTGTTTTTCTAATCTGTCATTTAATAGCACAAGCACGCTTTAACCAATAACCCAGCATGCTCTCAACCCCCATGACACACGCACACATACACACACACATGCGCTTGATCACATGCACAGTATGTTCTCAGTTTTCAGTCCCTGTTGGTTTTCCTTGTGGCTGTCTGTCAACAAGCTGTCGCATTTATTAGCCGCTGCTCAGTGCTAGCACTGAAGTCCAGCTTCAGCGAGGTTGATGGGTTTCAGAAAGATTTTTTAAAACATGTTGCTGTGAGCTGAAAAAGCAAGGCAGGACATCGATCATTGTGCTCAGGTTCCTGCTTCTAAGCTCTACACACCTGAGAACAACGCCAGAGAAGCAGTGTGTACAAGAGTTGCAAATAAACGCAGCAAACGCAGCTGCATGAGTCATGTCCAAATTCTTTAAATGTTCATCAGGACAGGTTTGCAATGCAAACACAAGGGGAGCGGAGCAACAAGCCATGCCTCCTCACTTATGTACAGTAGCAAATAACCAGTCTTAAAGATTTATTATGTCATAACAGTTATAATAATCTTATACAGTCTGGTGCCATCCTGAAGCTGATTATTTTCCATATCCAGTAGTAGGGATGGAAATCACCAGTCATCTTGATTCTTAGGTGACGATTCGATTAAAAATGCGATTCAATAAGTATCATGGTTTTAAGAATATCCAGATTCTGTATTACATTTTCACCCGATTTCACTCACTCACCATCTATACCGCTTTATCCAGTTTTCAGGTTGGCGAGCGGCCTGGAGCTAATTCTTAGGGCACGAGGCGGGGTACAACCTGGACAGGGTGCCAATCCATCGCAGGGCACACACACTCATTCACACACTATGGGCAGTTTGGGGAACGGCAATTAACCTAATCTGCAGGTCTTTGGACTGTGGGAGGAAACCGGAGTACCCGGAGGAAACCCGCCAAGCAAGGGAAGAACATGCAAACTCCATGTACACAGAGACGGGAATCCAGTCTGGCCGGGAATTGAACCCAGACCCTGGAGGTTCAAGGCGACAGTGTTAACCACTACCACACGATTTTATTACAATTTTTTTAAACTTTATTGATTAATTAAATGTAGCCCGTTCCTTTTAACATTAGTTTTCTTACTTAAAAGCCAAGTGCAGCATTTAAACAACACTAACTAACTTATTGCTAAAATACAAGAGTTTAACAATTAAGTGACCATCACATAGCTCTCTCCTCCACCATAGTTATTATTTCTAAACAAACTTAGCAAATAATTCACTCTTACCACAAGGGATGAAAATGTGTAAACAGTTTACCTGTAGGATTAAAAACTCGAGTGTGAGTTATCGGGTTGAGTGGTTGCAAGGCTTTTAATGGGTGTGATTTTTGATAATGTAACACCATAAAAATCAACTTCTCTTGCGCCATTCATAAGCTTCTGCACTTGGTACAGAATCGGTTATATCTGAGGCTGATCAAATCAAATTGAAAACCAGGCAATTCTGGTAATTGGCCGATTAACCGATTCAATTCCCCCCTCAAGTCTGTTTGTATGTTCTCCCCGTGCTTGGTGGGTTCCTTCCAGTATTCCAGTTTCCTCCCACAGTCCAAAGGCATGCAGATTAGGTTAACTGGCATTTCCAAATTGTGTGCTTGTTTGCCCTGCAATGGACTTGGCACCCTTTCCAAGGTGTACCCCGCCTCATGCGCCAAGTCTCCTGGTGTAGGCTCCAGGCTCCCCACAACCCTGTACACCATAAGCGCTATAGGTAATGAGTGAATGAATAATATTAAATAAAGACATTTTGTTCTGTTGATTACTTTTAATGTTGTGAAAAGTCCATGAAACAAGTGAGAACATTCTGTTCTCATGTAAGTTATAGCAGCTGTAAACATCTGTTCCCTCTCTAGGCTCTCTTTCAATCCACTCTTAAAGTTACAAAATTAGACAAAAAAACACACTTACAAAGAATAAACTCTCTGTAAAGAAATCTTTTATTTCCGCCATATTGGATTTTTTTCTACCATTTCGAGAAAAAAAAATTCCACTTCTCCTCCTCCTTCCCCTACAGTCTTTGTCCAAATTGTATCATTACAGTTTAATTTGTTTACTCTCTTAAGGTCCTTAAATACACAGCTTTATGTTGATGGATGAAAATTCTCCTTCTTTACAGGATTACGTAAGAAACGTTCACAGTGTGTACACCATGCACAATACTCACCCCCACCCCACGCCACTCCACCCCTGTGCCTTCGCCATTACTTACAGTACTTACGTCCCAAACTCCCAGAAACCCTTTAAATGTTCTTGGCATGGTTCCTCATTCCCTTAGCTCTCTGGTACTTCGAGTAAAATCTAATTAAGACTTCAAGGCTCGCATTTTGTAATTACAAGCTCTGAGTTATATGTAACATGACTTGCCAAGTTCTGCGTTTTTGTGGTCCTGGGGTTTGGCAGAGATGACTTCATATTCAACGCCCGCGTGTATAACTACACACCGTACTCAAACCCTGACTTTGTAAAACAGTTTGCTTTTTGAAATGCTAATCTCTGGAGAAAACTCTATGCCAGATGTAAGAGCGTTTGCACCAGGCGGGAGAATTATGACATGCAGATGGTATAGATTCATATTCGCTATTTTTTTATTATTATTTTTACACTAAAACTGAGGTTGGGTGATAAGTGAAGGTCATCAGCATAACGCAGTCAAGGTGCATTAAAGTGCAATCACTTCTCAATCACAGCACTAAGCTGTATTTGTGGGTGTGGCTTAATCTGAGAAAAGGGAAAGTACTTAACTGTGTCATTTAGACAATAGTTTTTGTCTTATCCCTTTCTTTTCAAAATTGGACTGAATCAGCCTATGATCCACCTCGGTTTTCATTACCAGTTACAGGCATTATCATGTGGCTTGCACATCTTCTGACTTTGCTCAGCTCTCGTGCATGACACAACAAGCAAAGCCTGTCGGTGGCATCTGTTTGCTTCAAATTTACCTCACATTGTTTGCCGAAGCCTGATGGATGTCATCTCTGTTTTATTCTTTGTAAACTCACTAACACTTTTCACACAGGAATGTTCCATTCCATTCATGTATGACCAGATCACTGAGCAAACTGTCAGTTTTGCGAGTTATAATCTCAAGAGTTATCCTCAGATCCGTTGTGTATGACACGACCAACTTGCTGACTGCCAGCACGAGTGACTGTTCGCCGTGCACATGTTTAACCGAGATTGCCAGTAAAATCCCTAAGCGCACAAACAGACGTGAAGAGGATTGTATGAAGCGGTGCGTGGGAGGCTCTCCAGAGCCCTCATGTCACCTACATTACACCACACCGGAATAACTGAACCGTCGATGCCGGATCCTGTAAAGGAAAAACCATTTGCTCAAATTGCTTTTGCATAACAAGAGATGAAAAGGCAAACGTGCTTAAAAGCTCAGCCGGAGAGATAATGGTATAATAGCGTAATAGTATAATCATGCAGTGGTGTAATAGTGTGACTGCTTATGTAGGTATTCTACACTTATGTATAGATTTAGATTTCTGTGAGGTCATTAAGCAGATACGTTTATCCAGAGTGGTTTAAAAGTAAAGCAGAATAAATACCAAATAACAATTTTAATAATTTAAAATAACCAGAGCTGACAGTTGTGGAAGTGCTGCAGGACTGACTTTCACTATCAGGACAAAAATAAGTAGGAAGAAGGCTAAGCTTAATCTTAACCTCTGTAACGTAACCATATCCTTTGTAACCTGAACCGTAACCTTAAAAGCCTTAGTCTTAACCCTGACCATGTAAGCCTCACCATATCCATATCCTTCACCCCACTGACGCAAACCTGAACCCACTGACCCTAACCTGAACCCCTCTCAACCTAACCTGAACTACACTGATCCTAACCTGAAGCCCACTGACCCGAATTCAAAGCCATTGACTCTAACCTGAAGCCTACTGACGTTAATTTGAACCCAACTGACCCTAGCCTGAACCCAACTGACCCCAACCTGAACCCATTACCCAAACTTGAGCCCCACTGACTCTAACCTGTACCACACTGACAGTGACCCTCACCCCTCACCCTAACCAGTACCTCTTTGACCCTAACCCTTTACCACACTGACCCTACCCTGAACCCCTCACCCTAAACTGAACCAATCTGATCCTAACCCAACCTTCTCCCCCTTCCCTGAGCCCCACTAACCATAACCCTGATCCTGCTGATCCTAACCTAAATCCCCTCACGGTAACTTTAACCTCATGACCCTATTCTGAACCTTACTCATCCTAATTTGAACCTCATTCACCTGAACATGAAGCTCGTGTCACCCAGCCCTAAATCCCCCTTCCGCTAACCTGACAGATCAGAGACCACTTGACGCAAAAGTCCAGTATGTTTGAATAGTGTGAACACTCTGTATTGTGACTGATCTCATCCTCTGACCTGCATAGCCAGAGCCCATAAAACAGGAACGCAGGGAGAGGGTCACTCTTGGCATAGTGTGAAGGTCAGTTTCCTTGTACTCTTTTTTTTTTTTTTTTTTTTTTTTTTTCCTTTGTGTTCAAGATTGGGGTTAGAGAGTGCTACAGCGAGCGATCATTCTGCCTATGAGTGTCCGTGTCCTGACTTTAATCATGTAGCTTGTCTCATAAAGCACTCATGCTATCAGGAGTCTGAACACTCAGGTCAGTTTCTCAGTCTGTTGTCTTGGTTTTGCAGACACGGCGGCTGAGTAAAGCGGAGCGTCAGCGCTTTAGCGAGGAGGTGGAGATGCTGAAGGGGCTGCAGCACCCCAACATCGTTCGCTTCTATGATTCCTGGAAGTCCACTGTTAAAGGCCACAAGTGCATCATCCTGGTTACTGAACTCATGACCTCAGGAACACTCAAGACGTAAGCTCAGTCCTGTCAGGAACACATACATTTACACACACACACACATACACACACACATACACAAAACTTTTGCCTTTCTATCTATCAGTCTGTTCTGTCTATCTCTCAGTTTCTTTCTTTCTTTTCTTCCTTCCTTCCATCTGTCTCTGTCTGTCTGTCTGTCTTTCTTTCTTTATTTCTTTCTTTCTTTCCACCTGACACTTAGAGAAACGGCTCACTCCTCTGTCTTACTTCCACTCAGATACCTGAAGCGGTTCAAAGAGATGAAGCTGAAACTTCTACAGCGCTGGAGCCACCAGATCCTGAAGGGCCTCCACTTTCTGCACACCCGCACCCCACCCATCATCCACCGGGACCTCAAGTGCGACAACATCTTCATCACGGGACCCACCGGATCTGTCAAGATCGGAGATTTGGGTCTGGCTACACTCAAGAGCGCCTCCTTCGCCAAAAGCGTCATCGGTAAGTTAGCGCAGCCCCTGAGGGTTGTTAGGGTCCATTCGCATACTTTTGCTCTGGTTTGAGCCATGTGATTCCGATTCGACTCAATGCAGGAAGTGAATCAAGCTATTTGTGTGCTGAGCTGATTGGCCCCAGAACCCTAAGATCTCCAGAGCTGTCCTGGAGATCTTAGAAAAAAATAATCACAGGTTGTGAAAGAAAATGTTTAAAACAAGGTATTTCTGTACAGTAAATATCAAATCAGTCATGTGGCTGATACACAACACAACACAAAAGCTAAACAAATGAACCAAACAATTCAGTTACGTCTGCATAAGATCCCTTATTACAGCTTCTTGGCTGGTGTGCGATGTTATCTCAGGGGTTAAACTGACCTTCACAGTTATTACTGTAAACATCACCTGCGGGATGTTCGTCCAACACAGAGGTGTGTGTTTATTTATTGATTCCTCCATATTTACACCAGCATAGCTCCAGCCAGAGATTAGATTTAAAGATGTCAACATACACGTGCTGCATTTACACTGGGGTTTCGGTGAAACTCCTACACTTCTCACATTTTGTCACTGATGGTAAACGTTATTCTGTTCATTTCACTGCGATGATTGTGAGCACCTCTTACTACAGAACAAAATGTTCATGGGGTGGAGTCTGATCTGATGTGCAATCCAGGAGCAGAGTGTTGTACAGCTATGTGTAGGTTGGGCTTAGGGTTAAGGGTCTAGTTGGATCAGATCCAGCTCCACCCCTGGAAAGTCTGCTGCTCTTTTTAGTTTTATTGACCTTTAATTCATTGTGGTAAGGGAGGTGGCTATCTCTTAATGAAGGCTCTTAACGCTGAAATGTTCTCAAAGATTAGGCCTAGTCTCTGACACTCCCCTGTTTATTTATTAGAAGCGAAACTGTATAAGGTATGCAGATAACTATATGAACAATGCTGCGCAGCAAAATCTCTAAAAAACTCAATGCTTGCCATGATAAAAAGGCACCAGAACACACAGTACAGCACCACCTTTCACGAGGCCCAACAGGCAAAGAGCCCAAAGCCCTTAACCCAGCCTCTAAACTCCCCAGATCCTAATCCGATCAAGCAACCATGGAATGTGCCCACATTCTGTTGCCAGGCACCGCAGCACACAAATGTGTTGTGGAATCATGCCCTGCGAGGCCAGAGCCACCCTGGTGGCAAAAGGGGAACCCAAAACCTAGGTGGTTGTAATTTATATTATATATGTATATTGCAGATGAAGGTGTTCCTCAAAGTTTTGTACTTGGCCCACTAAACATTTCAAGTTTTGCATTCTCTTTCTTTTTCTCCCTTACAGGCACTCCTGAGTTCATGGCTCCGGAGATGTACGAAGAGAAGTACGACGAGGCAGTGGACGTTTACGCCTTTGGGATGTGCATCTTGGAGATGACTACGTCGGAATATCCGTACTCGGAGTGCCAGAACGCAGCCCAGATCTACCGCAAAGTCACCAGCGTGAGTGATGTGTAAATTTCTTGCTACCTCAGAAATGTAAGGTTAAGGTTAATGTATGTACTGTATGCCTGAAAATGTTACCTCAATGACCTCAAACCATTTGACACGACCGCTTAAGTAGGAGATCACTTAAGTAAAAAAAAATATGTTTTATCAATTCTGTCTACATAAAACGTCATGGAAAGTGTTTACTATAGATAATACTGTAGCAGCTATGAACTGTTAATATCTTACCAAAAACCACATAATTACAGCTTTACCTCAGGCTGATATGTATGTTTAGAAAATGTCACCATATCAAGCAGTATCATTATGCCTGTTTTTTATCTGTCTGTCAGGAGTGTCTACTGTACACGTCCCTGTGAATAAACTGTTACTATAGTAACATCAATGTATCAGAACAATCGCATTAATATAATCCTGTGATTTCGCGGCTTCTGACCAATCAAAGTAAAGAACTCATCAGCACCGTGTTACAGCTTGCATTTCTTCCTAAACATCTTTTGCTCATGTCCTCGAGCCTGTTTCCTGACCCGGCTCTCAGCAGGACATTGTGTGTGCAGCTGCTTATCTTCGTGCAGACGCCCACGCTCTTTTCTTACACTCATCTCTGCGGACTCTTCACACTCTCTCTCTCAGGTTGTCTGCACTTTAATAACCTCCTTCTCCGAGGGGTTTTTCAGGAGCCCTCTAATGGCTCGCTGAAGCCGATACGAACGTCCCAGGGATCCTTCATCACAGCAGAACGGACAATTAACACGTCTCGGCAGAGCTCTAATTCTATAAACACACACGCTTGTTTCAATCTTAGCAATAATCAGGCTTGCTCGGAGACCACAGGATTGTAAGTTACAGCAAGAGAGCGCGTCATTAACGACGTTGACAGATCCATAAATGTGACGTCTGCGCGCCGCAGCCTGTCCCAAGCGTCTGATCCGGAGGTTTTAGTGATCTCACAAATGGCGCCATTTATACAACATGAGCTAAACTGGAATTTCAGGATCTATTTAATCAACAGGGAAAGATAGCATACGGATAACATGCCTTACAGTCGCGTACCACAATGACTCGAATCCTATGTAGTCTATGTAGCGCACCACATGTCTGTATGTTTGTCAGTGTTCGGATTTAAAGCTGTAGTGGGTGTGGCATAAACTGGAAGTGTTACAAGAAACCTTCTGGTTTAGGCCACGCCCATTTTACAGTTCAACAGTTACAATTAGAATAAAGCTGCAGACATATGGAGCACTTTATCGATCAGATACAGATAATGTCATCATGTTTCATCCCTGAAACAGTGCAAGATACAGTAGCACTTTAACTCGGTAGACAATGTGTGTGTGTGGGTTTCAGTGTCCTTGAGCTGCGCTTTGTTCTTTCTCCGTGTCACATACTTATACCCAACCCTTATCTCGCCCTCTTGATTGTCAAAGAGGAAGGAAAGATTTGAACGTACAAGTGTGTGCAATGCTTTCGTAACGCTTTCCAAGCACATGCGTTCCTGACAGTGGTGTGTCTGATTCCTGGCCCCGTCTCTGCGCTGATTGTACGCCGTGTCTGAGCCACGGGATTCAGTGTTTGGAGACTAGCACTAGTGTTTTTCTGTCACAGGAGAAGATTGGAATTTTAAAAAGAGGAACTATTATTATTTTGGACATTGTGCTATGAAGAGGACGTGACCGTCTGGATTCTATGAAGCATGAATATGTGACGTTCGCCAAGAAAAACATCTGCCAGAACAAAACCTCATAAGCACACTTGGTGTCGTGCTGCTGTAGGAAAATAATAATCCGAACTTCAGGGTGGTTTGAGCAACTCTGCTTCACCACACCACGTTATTTTTCTATAACAGCACAAGACTAGTGTTTTATTCCTTACACAATGCACTTAATAAATCCGCCTGTACATACAGTAATTACTGTTTATGGTGGTTTTTTTAGTGCTGGCTGTAGACGGAGAAGGATTTGGCTTACTCAGAAAGTCGCTGTGCTCATGTTGACGTTGTTGTCAAGATGGCAACATGAGTGGAAAAATTGTTTGGGTGGCAATGCTGCGGGTCGGGGGGGGGAGGGGTGTTACAGCTGCTCGAGGTCACCGAGGGAAAGAGCGGCATGATGGGAAAGTAATAACAGCTCGTGCATCAGCTGACAAGGGAATGCTGCTGATATACGAGGTCATATGCCTCGATCTAGATCAAGCCTCAGAAGCGGGAGACATCTGTCTGTCTGTCTCTTTCTCTCTCTCTCTCTCTCTCTCTCCAGACGTCATATAAACCTTAATAATAAAAAATACTTCGAGGAAAGTTTTATCTTATTAACTTAAAGAGAGGGAATGACAGGTTTAAAGATGCTTTGACGTATGTAAGAACAGGAACTACGTTAATTCGCAGACATCCAGAAGATTAAAGAAACTATAAACAGAAAAAAAAAAAAAAAACATAAAAATGACGTATCATTCCGCAGCCTGTCTACAGAGTTCGCTCACGTCTCCGCTCAGGTCCACTCTGTGTATATCTTTGTAAGATAAATCTTTATATGAGAACAGATGGATTTGCTGAACTTGTTCCTGTTTGAAGACATTGATCATGTTCAGTCATTATCAGGTGGCAGAAATTACACTGAGGAGGAAATGACACAGGCACAGTGTTAGATTATGGGTTTTTGAAAAGGTTAATGAAAAAAAATTGAATTGTTGGCAAATTGCTCCTGTTTAAGAGGGGAAAAAATTCAACAGGACTTGAGGGTACAGGAATATCATCAACCTCTGAGTGATACTAACTGAGCTGTTCATCACCCTACTAAAGCTATGACTAAAACGCTGAGAATGGTTTGGGAGAAATAATGAATTTATGTATATGAAATAATAAAAGGTATAAATAAATCTAGCTTTATTTCTCTATATAATCCCCTGCTACACTAATGCACTTATCCCAGCGTTTCACTTGTGCTTGGATACCATAAAGGTAGAAAAGATCTACTTTGACTGTCTGATTCACATCTGAAACGCTGGCCTCCCAGGAGCTCCTTTAATCTGTCAAACATGTAGAAACAGCTTGGAGCGAGGCCATGACTATGCGGGGGATGTGGCAATAACTCCCAGCTAAGTTTCTGTAACATGCAAGTGGTACAGTGGGCAGTATGAGCTCATGCATACATTGTCCTGTAAAAACAGAGAGCCTTCGGTAGGCCATTTGTTCCATTAAAGGAAAGGGGGCATTAAAGGAGTTCCTGGGAGGACAGCATTTGAGGTGTGAATGAGACAGCCACTCTAATCATGGCACAATCATGGTACTGAGAAAACCTTCCACCTTGATGGTATCCGAGCACTAGTTAGACATTGGGATAAGTGTATGAATGTAGCAGAGGATTATATAGAGACATAAAGGGAGGTTTTAACTGTGTTCTGTTATTCTGTACAATCAAAAGTCCCACTTTGACTTGAACACCCTGTGTTTAAACTAGCTTAACCTCCATGGCCTTTTTAATACTTTATCTAAAATACACAAAAATAGAAACACTCCTAATTTATGAGCATGAAATCAAACTGTCTAGCTAACCTTCTTACATTCCATTAAAAATTACATGACACTAGAATCCTTTATAGTGACCCAGGGTTTGTGAAGCACATGATGAAAAAGTTCTGATTCTGGGAAACACAGAGGACACAGTTGTTTTGTTTTAAACGTTGCATCGAGAGTAAAGACGTTGTGTCTGTGTGTGTAGAGGGAAACCGTTTAAAAAAAGCACTAAGATTTAAAAAAGACGATTGTCTGATGCGTGATCACGTCCCTGATCCGTGTGAGAAGCTTCACATTCAGCCCACAGTTGAATCCATATGTGTTCCAGCACACCGCACCACTTTAACACAGCAGTGCCGTTAAAGCATTCATTCCTTTCAGCTGTGGAGATTTCCTCTCCTCAAGGTTTTTATACTTGGCATGAAAACTCGACTCCATATCCAGATCAGGCTCAGTTTCGGGCTTCTTATTTGAGGAACAGTTTGTTTTCACATGGCTGTTTTTTTCTTAACTGCAGATTGATTGCACTTTTTGCACATTAATTCTGTTTGCTTTTAAAAATTATTTCTGTCCTCAGCATTGTAAAACCTACATCAGGAAATAACACAGCAGCTGAGATGAGTGTATTAGCTACTGCAGTGTTTCTCAGCTCCGGTACTGGAAAACCCCCTTCCCTGCCCATTTTAATGCTTTCTGAGCTTCCAGCACACCTGAATTAACCAATCAACTAATTAACAGTCTTTTCTTAATTGAATTGGGTGTGGTAGAAACACTGGTTGAAAACCACTGGACTAGAAGGGAATCACCAGCAGTTACCTTGTCTTGGACAGAGTTGTTGTTGGTGGTGGTGGTTAATTGGTTAGTTCGTTGTTTTCGTTCCTTGGTGGTTTGTTTGGTGTGTTGGTTGTTTGTTTTGGTTAGTTATCAGTTATTTTGTTTGAGTGTTATTTGGTAATTTTGGTTGTTTTTTTTTTGCTGGTTAATAGTTTGTTTTGGTTTTTATTAGTACTTGGTTTGTTGGTTGTTTAGTTGTCGTGAATGTTGCTTGGTTGGTTGGTTAGTTTTTTTGTTTGCTTTGGGTTGATTCGTGGTTGTTGTTTTTATTGGTTGGTTGTTGTTTATGTTTTTTTTGGGGGGTGTTTATTAGCTGGTTTATTATAAATTATTTAAAAATAATAATACTTTTTATTTATACTCTTTTTAATCAGGCATTGGATATAAACATTCACTTCCATAACAACTCTGGATGGTTTCCTTAATACAGAACATTATGAATTTTCTTCTGCCAAAAGTGTCACATGGCAGGCTTAATGGTAAATAAAAGCATGAAGTTTTGATCTAATTAGCCTCTTACTCATTAAATGTGCTGATTAACTGTCTGTAACAACAGCTCTGACAGTAGTGCACTCGTTATCTATTACAGTTAATGTTTCTATAGTAACAGCTTGTTCACAGAGACGTGCACAGTGGGCACTCCATGTTGTCAATATGGTGAAGTTTTCGTTAAGGAGAAGTGTATTTTATGTCTCACTGATAGGAAGAGTCTCAAGTGTCAGAGATAAAGAAGTAACTTTAGGTTTTCTGATATCTTCAGGGGTTTAAGCTGCGGAGAAACAATAGTCTGCTTACAGTATGTGTGTGACAACAGGAGCTGTGTCTTCTTCAACATGAAATAAACTAAAAATGGGTTAAAGCTATTATTTTTCTCTTTAAAATAAAATAAAAAATAGCTGTAAGAGGAATACAACACATTAGCACACACACTGAATAGAAATACAAAGTCTAAAGAGTCTAAAGTGAAAAAACTGAAATGTGAATGTTAAAAGCATATTTTTGTTTTTGTGTTATAAAGTCACATGACCAGTGTTCAAGTGTGCAGCATAAAAAAGATAAAACGTGCTACCGAAGAGCAGACTGGTCTCAGAGCTCGTTCATGAGTGTAAGCGTTTTTAAATACGCTAGTTTTTCCAGCCGCTCTCGCTCACCAGGCTTCTGCAAACAACACACACAATTAGCGTGATTATCTGAGGCGAGCTAATTAGGTTCGGGTTAGCTCGCCTCATGCAATTAAATCGTGTTCAGAGCTACTTCTGGGATGAAGCCAATAACAAACGGCTGTGTAGCGCCCTCCCTGATGTAGCATTAGCACAGAGAGAGCGCTAATGCTAATTAAGCAGAAAACACACAATCGGCTTTTAGTTTCTTGTTTCAACATGGATGTGGGGGTTTTCTCCAGGTGTGTGTGTGTGTGTGTGTGTGTGTGTGTGTGAAAGATGTGGGGGTGTAAGGTTACGTAACACCTCTCATCGACTGTTTTATAATTATGGCATAGAGCTGCAGCTATAGTGCAGCACGCCTCCCCACTCAAAGCCACTGATCAAATGTAAATGAAATAGCGTGTGTGTGTGTGTGTGTGTGTGCGTGTGTGCATGCTTGTGTGTGTGTGTGTGTGCGTGCGTGTGTGTGTGCGTGCGTGTGTGTTTAATATTTAAAAATGTCTGTTATTACACCTTGTTGCCCTGTACTGTGTGTGTTTGGGGGGTTATGAAAGAGACAGAGTGGCAGGAAAAATGGGGAGATAGGCAAAGAGACAAAAAAGTGAGAGATTGTCAGAGAGAGAGAGATTAGTAGTGAAAGGAATATAGAGAAAAAGAGACATGAAAGTGACTGGAATAGAGAAAGGAAGATAAAGACAACTGTAGAGAGACTAAAGAGAGACAGAAAGACAGATGGATAGAGAGAGAGGAAGAGGAGACAAATTTGCAGAAAGAATTGCAGGGAGATGAAGAGAGAGAAAATAGTAGGTACTGTAGATAGAGAGAAAGAAAAAGACATGATAGAGACACATAGACCAAGGTAAAGAGTGGAAGAAAGATAGAAAAAGACAAGGACATAAGGACACACTGACCGAGAGTGAGAGATAGGCAGAGAGAGAAAGAAAGAGAAATATAAAGAAATGATATGGATACAAAGAGACACAGTGAAAGAGAGTTCGAGAGAAGGATCTAAATCCGCTCATTTTTTCATGCTTTATAAACTCTCTCGCTCGTGTATCTTCGTACAAAACAGAGTAAAGAAGGAGAGATGAGCTAAAAAGAGTTTACAAACAAGATGGTCGTTTCCGGTCTTGCTTATGTCGAGCATGAGGGCTGATGATTCTAATTAGATCTAAAGAACGGAATGTATGTTCCTGCTCTCCAAAATTACATCAGTAAAGGCTTTGATGGATTTCTGCAGCACACTGCTCCTCATTCAGGCATGCCAGGTAGAAAAGGTCATCATGTGATATCCATGGCGACCGTCTGCAGCTTTCATCTCTGTGTGGACACCACGTCCGCGTTTGGCTCCGTCAGGGTCTCGTACCTGGTGTCGGTGAAGTTTTAGGAGTTAAGAGAAACCAATAAACCACCTAGCTTTCATTTTTATTTTAGCTTTAGTCTGAGAGCACTTTAGCACTGTGGGTTCCTGTGATTGATTCGCTGTCCACAGTTAGTTATAACTACTTTATCCTCTTGACAAAAGTTAGTAACCATTTATTGTTACTATAGTAACCATTTCTATAAACCCATTTCTTGCTCATCATTTTAAAAGTTTTAATCCATAACACAAGAATTACCTCAGACCTTCAGGGTTGGGAGGTCAAAACTTGACTCTGGTGTGTGGGGAGTTTGCATGTGCTTGCTGGGTTTCCTCCAACAGTCCAAAGACATACAGTGTAGGTTAAATCCCAAGTAGATGTTCCCAAATGGGCAATAGTGTGTAAGTGTTTACTTGTGCCCTAAAATGGGTTGGCACTTCATCAAGGATGTCGGTGCCTTATGCCCTGAGTTTCCCTGGGATTGTCTCCAGACCCCTGCAACCTTCCACAGAATAAGTCGTATAGACAGTCAATGCCTTTTGCTTTCTTGTTGGTCTGGCTCCGCCCCTTTCCTTCTCCCTTTTCCTAATGTTTCCATTTATTGTTTTCACTATTTCATCCGGCGTGTCTTATATTTGGTGCTTTTTTTTTTTTTTTTTTTTTTGCCAAGTCTGTGCTGATTCTTATTCCAATTGCTTCCCTCCATGAGTTTACCCTCATGTTTTCACATTTTGGATAAAAAAAAACATCCAGCTGTGCCAGAATTTTGTGACAAACTGATGCATCGCTGCTATTTCAGTGAAATCACAAACACCAGACCAGGGGTTCTCTGTAGTCATGTTTCTTAGTGTCCTTCAAGAATGAACAAATTAGTTATACTGAGAAAGATGTTTAGCAGTCTGCAAACAACAAACAAAGGCATCCTTATTCAGTATTTGCTATCATTAGGGTAATGAGATTCAGTTCGGTTGTGCTGCTGTACTGAACCTGTGCCAGGCGCGCAGTGATTAGATGAAAAAAAATGTAGGAGGCAGGAAGAGTGAAAGATGGATGAATCTGGCCCTCTCTCTTAGGAGCCACGGGGCTCTGGAGTCAACAAATCAACCTTCGTAGAACACACTCCTACATAAACCTCAAACCCCAGGAGCATGATGAATATCCGCCATATTGTTCAGGCCAGTGCCTGTGGCTTAGCGTTTGACGCAGGGAACTGAAAACCGTGAGACGGCTGGCTGCTCTTGTTTCTGCTTTTCGCTCTCTGCCGCTGCTGTCAGATGTTTGAAAGTTATTCATTATCTGATTAAGTAGCACTGGGCTGCTATGGTTACATAAACACTCCTCACTTACACTTCTCAGAAGCATGGGATATTCTGGGGACTGTCATACCTGCAAAAACATCCTGCCCCCTGTCCAGGAGAAAGGGCATAATACTTTTAAATAGCTGGAGGGTTTGACCCTTGGGAGCTCTGGAAGTTTCCTGATGGTAAAGTGACATGAAAGTGTGAGTATGTTTAGCAAGCTTATCACATGGATAAGAATATTTTCATGACTTTTGATTTTGTGTATGAACAAATAAGTCATATGTTATCGTAAAGGAATATCTTATAGAGTAAAGACATGTGCCAAGTTCAAACAAGTCAAACATTAAGGCCGAATTTTACATCAAGGGCAAAGGCGGCACTTATCGTGTTACTTTAGAAGTGGTATAAGTGGATAAGCAAGCAATACACCTCATCAGTTAAGTCACACCAACCTCATCATCCTCGGGAGAATGCTGGCCCTCGCTTCATTTTCATGCTTCTTTCCAACACAAACTTTCCACCTCATAAATTTTACACAGCTTTAAGCTTGGTGTTTCCATCCTGGCGACTCAAGACATTAACTGCGTGGGTTTTTTGTCCCTTTTTTCCAGCCGTGTGTAGTGGTGAAATGTGAAACCCTACACTGTTTGTCAGATTCTTCAGCCTTTATAGTGACGTTGTCGCTTGAGTACATAATTTGCAGTTTTACAAACTCAAAAAGGTTGTATTTTTTAACTGTACATTATTGACTTTATGGATTCCATATGGAGAGATTTTCATCCTGTGTTAGCATCTCCTAAATATCGACCTGCCAATGTTCTATGCATTTTGTGTATAAACTCAACAATCGTCTGGTATGCGTTATGAAATAAAGAGCAGTGTCAGCACCGCTCTATAAAAACAGCCAATCACAAAAGAGGGGCGTTCAAGTCAAACCAGTACTTGTGATGAAATGTCTGGTGAGTGATGGTGTAAAAACGATTGACAAATGACATTAATAGAAGACTTCAAGCACAGGATGAGATTCCTATAGTACGTTCGTGAATGACGATCCTGCCCGAGTTGCCTTAGGGCCTACTCTAGTCATGAACATCATGAACATTCAGCAAGTGGAATGCCTGATCCTTGAAAATCGATGGATAACTTGTGGCAGAGACGGAAGAGATCTGTCAGTGGAAACTGTACACACAATCATTCACCAACACAGGCTGGGAGTTATTGCCCCATTCCCCATACAGTCCTTACCTCTCTCCAAGACATTTCCACAAGGAGTTCCTGGGAGGCCAGCGTTTCAGACATGAAGCAGACAGTTTGATCCTGGCTCCGGTGTACTGAGAAAATGTTCTACCTTGACGGTTTTAACTGGTGGTGTTTTCTTCCATCTTTACTGGAAAAAGCGAGTGCCAGCTCCATACCATAACCTCAACTCACCCCACTCCCAGGTGCCTGGTGGTTATTATAAAGTATAGAATAAATATATACAGCAGCTTATATAAAAAACAAGTGCTTTGTGCAAGGTGTGTGTAAACACAGTGAAGAGTGTAGATACATGCTTTTGAGCCCAGGTGACCCTCAAGGTTCTATTCTAAGCCCTTTTCTGTTTAGCTTTTACACAAATGACAGCATCAGCCCCTTTCCCAGCATTGCATACTGTATATATGACCTGTACTTTTCAAGGAATAGAAAATCTATAAAGAGCAAAACCACTGGGTTATGTGTATAGACATTGCCACAAAGCAGCTTTGTAGAAATCCAGATGTAGCTTTAGATGTTTAATGAGCAAGACAGAGGCACATGTGCTGAGGAAATGAGGCAGAAACCTTAAAAGAAACCAGACCCAAAGGAAACCCGTCCTCTCCTGGGTGAAATATCTGCTTAGTGTCCTTGTTAGTAAGGGATACTAAGAAATTAATAAAGGTTGGTTTAAACAAAAAAAGTCATCAGCTGGAGAATAGCGCAGAAACTGAAGCTCTTCATCAAGTCTCCTCAGTCTCCTGTGCCACATGTGTGTCCAGTCACGCTTTGTTAACATGCAGTCACATGGGATATCAGAGATATGTGTGTAACTATTTAACCTCCTTAGCAGTGGATGTCCTTTTGACCCAGAGTGTGTATTTTTATCATACACAGTATGCAGCTTCTTCATCTCCGGAAGATCCAGAAGGAACTGGCCCTAGTGCATGAAGTATTACAGTATTTTTTTTAGCATTCAAATGTATTATTTTGAGTTTTGAATGAAAGTTTAAAAGATCTGGAGGATGTTCAATAAATCAGCAGGGAAAATCGACAGGTCCTCTGCGTACGTGTTGTAAGCCTTGTCCTCTATCACATGCACACTTTTCTCAGAGTTTATCAGGCACACCTTTCACACAGATCACTCTGTAGGTGTGCAACTACTGACTAGATCACATACTGTATCCTACCTTGCGCAAAGTATTAGCACCCCCTAACCTCGTCTTTAAATAGAAAGAGACCACCACTGCGAGTCATTATTTGCAAAGTGAAACAATTACAACCTGAAAAGCAGACCAACGCTAGATAGCAGCTTGCAGCTCAGTGTGTAAATAGTCCTCGTAAGGGAAGCCTGCACAAAGTATCTGGCAGGAAGTGTCTCTGCCATCCTTGAGTTTCACTAATGTGTTTATTTAATCCCTGCGTCGCCCAGGGCATTATGCTAAGAGGAATCTTTTAAAGAAATAGTCTAAACTGTTTAAGGAAAAGTGTTTTAAACGCGTTCTCAATTGTGTAAGAGGAGCATCAATCATTTAACCGTTCACTCACCAGCCTCTTTTGTCTTTCTCCTTCTTGAAGATAGCACAGAAAATCTGTTCCAGTAAACTCCTCTGTCCTGAAGATGCTGGAGATGTTTTTTTTTTTTTTTTTTTTTTTTTAAATAGATGTCCCGTTGAAGTCCCTGTGAAAACTGTAGAAATGATGAATTAAGAACAAATGCATTAATATAAACATGTGGTTTAAAGGTGTACTGTTATCATTTTATCAGCTTCAGGAGTTAGTGAGTGTGTGATAGACCTGGGACAGAAAGACAAAGGGACACACAGTATATACAGATAACCAGGTGTGCAAAACGACAGCTGTTGTTTGTTTGATTAATATATCCGTGTGTGTGTGCGTGTGTGTGAGTTTCTAAGAGCAAATATACAGAGGTTATATACTGTATGTACAGAGTGACAGACACACTGGAAGACAGGCGTATCTGTGTGTGTCGTTAGAGCTGTTTCAGTCTCATATGTTGTGATTTTGGACTTTATCTGCTAGATTACTTATTTTACACAGACTTGGCAACCTTGACATGATTACTCAGCTGCTCAGGACGTGTTTAATGAGCTAATCAGGTGTTTTTTTTTTTTTTTTACTTATAGAAAGGGGATATAGCCAATATCTTATTTTGTTCTGATGCTACTAAAAAAGTAAAAAAGTTAATTTTTAAAAGTCACTTGTTATACAAAATTCACTCTGTGGTCATAATTAGACATTCAAGCAGAAAAAGCATTTTTTGGTGCAAACAGTCTAATTAGATTTTTCTACCCTAATGTGACCTCATATAAGAAGAGCCCCTTCCCTGGTCTGCTGCCCAGCTTTGCTGTTCTTTAGATGAGCGCTGAGACCTGTGTTAACTTGTACCGTTAAATCGTTAAGAGAGATAACACTACATTAAAATGAGTTTTTCATTTTAACTAGGTTTCTTCCTATTCGGTGAGTTTTTTTTCCTTGACACCGTCTTCCCCACTTGCTCGTCAGGGACAATCTGATGACATTTTCTAATTTATTTCCATAATTGTAAAGCTGCCAACAGTGACCATTTTATTTATTTAAATTTTTTTGGGGGGGGTTTCCAATTTTCTCCCCAATATTAGCGGTGTCCAATTCCTCCCCGCCGCTAGGGGGCTCCCACATTAAGGCTACCACTACCACTCAGTCGGGAGGGCGAAGAC